>NQII01005423.1:153384-164242 GCA_002778355.1 Clitarchus hookeri | reverse complement strand
ATAAACAACCAATTATAACATAGTTGATGTGTCAGCAGCAGCCAATGAGCATTACCCAGGGAAAGACAATGCCAGTATTGGTGCTACCTTCAGAACATGTACAGCACCGACTATGATTTCACCTGTTCTTCAACACGTCAAACGTTAACGAGTATACTCGAGATATGTATAAGGTTAAGGGGTTAAATGTTAAAAATTATGCATTATGACGTGTACAGAAGAACGGAATATGAGTTATCCTATGTACTGTTTCCAAATTGAACTTAGCAGGTCGTGTGCGGTGTTGCGGTTTATTTAAATGACCAATCAGAACAGAACAGCCTGTGTTGGCGGGAAACTGTTTTTATTTTACTGTAATGTAAGCATAAACAGTATTGAAAAGGCTTGTTTATGTATTTTTTATGATAATATTCGTTTACAAAAATAAGCTACTCTGCTAGAAAATGTCTCATTTGAAGGATGATCTGCTTAAATGTGGTTTTGCTATACGTAGAGACCAGAAGAATTCGCGAGTTCAATGACCTGCAGACTAGACTCTCCAGTCTTATGTACAAATACGCCGATATCAACGGCACAATTGGTTGACTGCTGTCACAGTAGAAGGCGACTATTGGGCCAGCCTTCTCCAGGAGGTGTCGATCACCGTGTGGACCAATGGCTGAAGTTTTATAAACACACGTGTTTCGAATTCTAGCTTGTCCCGAGATGAATCCGCGAATTTTTCAGGTCTCTAGCTCTACGAGGTTAGTATAGGAACAAAAGTNCGCGAATTTTTCAGGTCTCTAGCTCTACGAGGTTAGTATAGGAACAAAAGTACACAGGACAGGCTTGTCGCAAGTTGTCATTGGCGCTAGAATTAACAATTATCAGGTGAATTGTGAAACGTAAATCCAGAAGACGTAGTTCTGTGAGCGAGAAACGCGGTTACTGCATAATTCTTAACGCACAGTGTTTAAATTATAAACTGAGCTTAAGTATAGAAAATTACACGAAACGTAAAAAGCACCGCATTTGTGCGCACTCAGTTTAATAACATTTTGCATGAGAACTATTTCTTACTAGGCTTTGTTATCAACACAATTATTTTGTACACTTTTATTCGAATTAATTATAAATAAAATACAATTTAATATAAAAGTTTAATTTTACCGAAAATAACAATGTTATATTTCCTTTAACTCAGTAGGCTTGGTCAGTTTATTTAAGGGATAACAATGTTGATTAAATAGAATGTTTAAAAATAAATTCCTAATTTATTTACAAACACCACAAAGAAAATACTTACGGCCTTAATATCTCACAATATCATCTGCAATTTACAGCTACTGCGATATTTGCGTAATCATCCACTATCCCACACAAATTTATGCAACCAAATAACTAATATCAGTCCCAATAAACAGTGTATCAACACCTATTTAATATTACTATAAACTATATGTTCATACTTGAAAGTTCAAACATTTATAATACGTCCGTATTACACATTCATATAGTCCCACCTTAATTCAGTCCACATTTCACCAATCCGGAATGTTCTAGAGTGCTCCGAGAGCCCCGATGCACAGTAGTCCTCTAATCGTCAGGTACCACACCCTCTCGTCCATCCACACAACACACACACTCGTCTGCCGTCGTCTCTCGCACTCCACCGTTATCCGTCGTCACAGTTGATAGCCCTAGCTGCAATAGATTTCGCCCGATTACCGCATTTCAGCCAGATGGCTACTAAAAAAAATGCAGATGCTCCAGCTGCTGGGGTATTTATAGTATCACCGCCCCTAGCCCAGAAACTTCTCTACGCGTCGGATTGCGCAGAGGAAGAAAATTACTACAAATTTCATTAGGTATCCCACCTCCGCCAACGTCCCCAGAAGAGGGATTTGGGGGGGGGGGAGCAGTGACGCCAGTTTAAGTATCTAAGTAACTACCAATCATACCACCAGACAGGGGGACTCACCTCCCCTACAGCCGCAGGACGGCCGCACATACTCCGTGCCGCCCAGCACGGGTTTCCGCACGTGACTGTGCCCCTTCCTCAACTATGTTCGTCTCGAACAGACTCTCCAGCTTCTGAACTTTCGTAGAGCGCCAGTCGGTCGATGTGGACAACCTTAGGTTTCGCCCGAGAGCCCTGTTGACAAATCCGGTGTACCGTATCATTGATTTGTTTCAGGATCCTGCACAGGCCTTCCCAACATTTATGCAGTTTTGCCCTTCTTGAATAATACATTCAGGCATTCTCCGGTCATATATATTCATTCTGTCACTGTTAATTCTAAGGTGCCTTCAGGCAAACTCATCGATGTTGACTAATCTCTGGCGCAGCTTTCTGGCATATTCTGGGGCGGTTGCTTCTTCTTCCACTGGACGTCTGAAATGCAGGCCACAAGAGAGGCTGACTCTCTCACAAAACGGCGTCCTTCAATGTGTCACTTTTGTTTACTCGTGAACTACAGCAGGACTACATGCCAGGAAAAAATAAGGGCACCATGGAGTCCCAATACTTCTGGTTGTCTTCCTCGACGATCGCCATGTACTGTTCCAGAGTACGGTTCAGCCTCTCGACCATCTCGTCCAACTGAGGGTGTAATGTTGTGGTTCGGGTTGTCGTCGTTGCAAAAATCCTCGTTTTACTCTTGGAAAAGAGTAACTTTAAAAATTTCTTCCTCGACCAGAATGAAGCTCGGGTGGCACTCCAAACCTGGAGAAGACATGCTGTACAAGTGCATCAGCTATTGTGCCAGTCTCTTGATTTGGAACTGGTATGACTTCGGGCCACTTTGTTACGTAATGTTACACTACCAAGAGGTACCCATGTCAGTGGCTGGTGATGATCCGAGAATGTCCACCGCCATCCTCTCAAATGGAGCCTAGTATTGCATTTCTGAAGGGAAACTCGTCCCTTAATCCTTGTGCCCTTCCTTGCGGTACAGGCATCGCACAGATGGCACCAGTTCTCAACATCCTCGCGACAGTACAGCCACTAGAACCTCAGACAAACTCTGTCAAGCCTTTTATTCACACCGAAGTGTCCACCTACTGCTGTGTATTGTACAGTTCTCTTAGCACTTCTGGGATTCCACACTCTGCTAGGACCAATCGCAAGTGACTGTTTCCCATCATTACTTTCCCAGTTCCTGTAAAGTACAAAATTCTTCAGTACAAGGGAATTCCACTGTGCGCAGTGTGACTTAACTGTAGGGACTGGGCTGGACATCTCCTCGTATCGCGGTCGACACCCAGTTTCTTTATTTCAGTTGGCTGATCATTTCTAATACACTTATCGCCCCACGAAGTAGGCCCAACACAAGATAGAGATCCTTAGACTCTTGTCCTCCTTGCCAACCATACCAAATTTATCCTCCTGGTTTTCATAATGACGAAAGAATGGCTCGCATGATCTCCTGGAAAGTGCATCTGCATTGCTGCGAAAGCGCCCAGACCTCTGATGCAATTCAAAGTCATATTCTTGCAGGTTCTGTATCCACCGGGCTGTTTGACCTTCAGGGATTTTGAAATTTGGTAGCCAGCATAAGGAAGCATGATCAGTTCTTAGGATGCAGTGTCTGGTGTAAAGGTGATCTCTCATTATTGACCTGTAAAATCCAATGAAATGCTTAATTGGCCGTGTTCCAATAGAATATTTTTCGAATGAAACAGGATGATGTGCAAGCTCATCGTGTTTATTTCAGCAGTTCTACAAAAATACGTTTTTTTTTATTTGCGAAAACGTTTGTCAATGTTATGTTATTTCTTAGGAAATTTGATGAAACTGCGAAATGACTTAGAAATGTTCAGGCCAGTTTTGTTTTCCATAGACAAAGAAATATTCATACTGGTTTTTCCCAAGCTGCACTCAGGCAGAGTCCTCAAGGTATCAATTTAATGTGTGAATAAGCTGTTGACGGTGAAATGAGCACTTCCGAAATCAACTTTTGAGAAACGTCACTGCAGCTACCTGCATATATTTTAACACACACACTTACTGGCACGCGCCCAGTAAATTAGTAACGACAGAGATAAAGTGGTTCTATGCCTTAAAGTTGAATTGAAAGTGTTAGGCAAACATTTGTGAATATTGAAATTATTTGTTTTGCTTCGTGTTTTTTTTAAATGCATATAAGCGTGTAAATAATCAAATTTGTAAAATATTTACTTTCTTGGTAGTTTCACTTCACTGATGCATGAATGAAGTAATCAGGTCTTTCCCATATTTCGCGGAAGAATACATAATGTGCACATAAGTAGATCTTAAGCAGGTGTTTCAGAAGTGTTCCAACTTACCGTGAACTGCCTTATAGAACACCTCCCTTCCCATGACTGTCGTCAATTTCATGGCGTTCTCTCTCTCACTCCTTGGCTGACCCAGATATCGCTTTCTCTCTGGTACATGTTGCTTTCCACTGACANCATGGCGTTCTCTCTCTCACTCCTTGGCTGACCCAGATATCGCTTTCTCTCTGGTACATGTTGCTTTCCACTGACACTCTCAAAGATCAGTGGAGCCTGCATCTCGGCTCGTTGGTCTAGGGGTATGATTCTCGCTTAGGGTGCGAGAGGTCCCGGGTTCAAATCCCGGACGAGCCCCAAGTAATTTTTACTAAAGTTAAAACTCGACATATTTACAGCTTGCACGGGTCAAATAGCATGTGTTATCGTTCAGATCTATATTCACACAAAATAGAAAGAACAATTTTTTTTAAAAACACTGATAAATTTTTGTAACAAGAAAATACTGTGTAAATATAACTATTTNAATAGAAAGAACAATTTTTTTTAAAAACACTGATAAATTTTTGTAACAAGAAAATACTGTGTAAATATAACTATTTAAAAAATAATATCGCATCAAATTACTTTTTATTTTACAATTAAATTTTCGTATTTTTTTCTATGTAAGACATTTAGTATTTTATTTTGTGTTTTGTGTTATATCTGATAACAAACTGCATTGGTCTATGCTTTGCTTTAAGTAATCGCAGACGTTCAGAACCAGAGATACAGCGGCCCACAGAGGGTTTTGGTTTAAAGGGGGCGGGGCGCAAGACGTAAAAAAAGCAACATCAAAATTGTTACCATATAAACACGACAATACTTAGCAGAAATATTAATTATTCACAAACTGTTACATCTAAAAATCGGATAGAGTTTACAGTTTCCCAACTGTAAACTCTATACATCAACTTTTTTTTTAATTGTGTTGCTAATTTCTTTCCAATCCTATTCACGTAGTGTCATAAGGTCTCGCCCATGTGACGAGCAAGCACGCGTTTCTCTGCCACAAAATATTTCTTATAGTTAGGGCCAGTGACTTTTCGCGTAATAGTATACATCAATGCTATATACACACCTCGGCTGTTGTTACACCTCCATTGGCTGCTGGTGCCGTGTCCGTCTTTGACCAAGCCACTCGGGACTAAGTAACTCCGACACTGAACCTCTGTGATATGTGCGCAAACGGTTAACACGGGCTGGAACATTTATCAGCCAATCAAAGAAGCTGGACCACCCTACAGTGCTTTGGACTGTATCTTGCCTCGAAATCTTTTCGCGAAATATCACTTATAGTAGAGGAATGAATTGATTACTAGAAAAATTAAATTTCAGGCGTGCTTTTAAACTCGTGATTATGTCACTTGTGCCATTGGCTTCGCGGTAAGTGGAAGATCCGGAACGCCATGGGGTAATACCGCATGTCCCAGCTAGCCCTCCTCGACAGGAACAACTGACGTCTCAGCCACAGTGTTCAGAAGCGAGATGGCGAGCTGGTTTAGTTGATGCTGGCGAACTACGCCGCCCGTAGCTCTCGCGAAGTTGTACTCGGGTTTTATAGTCTATTGCACGTTATTAGACGCTCTCTATTCGCCGGGCTGCCGTCTGCCAAAGTTATTCCTCGGGGGCTGAACGATGGACGACGTACCGCCATGTTGCCGGCCGGCGAGGCCATTTCGCCGACGTTCGCAGCTCGAGTTCGTAATTCAAGTCACAATTTTATACTTCCGCATACTTCAATAGCCCTGATAGGCTACTTCGCTTCCATGAGATCGCGGAAGAAGAAATTTCAAGTATGTTACTCTTACTCATATCCGCGGCTGCAACCAGTGACGTATCCGGAAATTCCACAGGCGGGTAGGGGAGGTGCACTGACTGAAGTGAAGGGGAAAGCAGGTTACATCTAGAATTACCAGACGGTCAGCATAGAAATGAAGGTGATATATTCTGTAAAAAGAGGACATTCCATTCAAAAGGAAGTCAATGCTATCCATACAGCGCCGCAAAATGTGTTTACTTGAGAACCGTGGAGTTTTTCTTTTACGCATATAGATTAATTTCAATAACTTTGAAGGAAAAAATGTTTAATTAAGCAAATAAGCTTTAAGGCAAACAATTTTTAGAATGTTTAATTAATAGCATAAAATAATGATCCCATTATGTTAACATTAAATGTGTGGGATAAGTACGAGGAGAATATTTCAAAACAAAACATCTTATAGCTGTGAAGTAAAAATTTACTTGGGTAATCATATATAAACTCCTGCATGTTCTTTAATAAGCCATGTAAGTTATTATTGGGACACTTTATAACATTTTATTTAAACTTAGATTGACAGNCTGCATGTTCTTTAATAAGCCATGTAAGTTATTATTGGGACACTTTATAACATTTTATTTAAACTTAGATTGACAGTGTGTGTTAAAAAAGTTTTTTTCCTTTTTATTTAAGTTTTATTTTTTTATGTAAACTCATAATGGGAGTATTATTTTATGTTACTAATTAAACTTTTGAAAAATATTTGTTTGAGGTATTGATGACTTGATTAAACTATTATTTAACATTAATTATTTTTTCGCGTGTAGTTTAATCTTAAAATAAATTATGTTTCTCCAGCATAGATCATTTGCGACACTAGTGAAATTGCATTGACCTCCTTTTTAGTAAAATGTACTCCTTTTTCAGTGGCGAATGCCATCGTGTGTTATCCTGAGTTTCTGGTAAGTCTAGCTTCAGCGGTGTATAGGCTATTCACGGTAACATGAGCACGTTTTGAAGCCCTGTCATTTGGAATAAGAGCTAAAAATATATATTTTATTGTAGCCCTAGACGTTAACCTCCGAGTCCAATGATATATATATATATATATATATATATATATATATATTTATATTTATACACACTGTGTTTATTACTTACATGGTAATATTTATTTCAAAAAGTGGTTGAAGGATTAAAAAAAAAAATGCTGATGGGGAAAAGTAACTAGGGTCTCAAAAGTGCTCACTTTATCGTGAATAGCCTATATCCAGTAATTTCTCGGAGGTAGGAAAAGGAGTGAGGGGGTTACACTGACTGAAATGAAGATAGGGAGGACAGTTAGGACAAACTCTAGGAGAAAGTACGTGTCAGTATAACAAAATGCACTATAGTGAACAGCAAGTACATATTTTTGTTACATTAAAAGAATTATTAATAACTTTAGTATAAATTGTTGACAATCTAATGTGTGGGGGGCTGGGGGGGGGGTAATACAACTTAACCCCCCCTCCCCAGCTAGGCTCCTGTCTAGCTTCACCTGGCTTATGTATCGCACACCCCGTATATTATTCACACGTTAACGGGTGGGTCTGTACCGTACAAAATTCAAATGTAAACAACCTCGTTCATCGCTGTAGACCGTTTGACGTTCACAGTTCTACTAGAGATGGTGAGACAGTGTTGGCAACTTGCGCAGAAGACGAAAATCACGTCTGCCTCATCTCCAGTGTACCTGGAGAGAGCTTGGGGATACATTGAGATGCATATTACAAGTTATATTGCATTTTATTATCATTTTATAGGTATCGTGTAGCCTGTTTCTTATGAGGAGAACGATACGGTTTGGAGCCGTTGTACGGGAAGTTTTGGGACCAGCTTGGAAGTACTGCGAGGGTATACGTATAATCTAGCGAATAAGTTATTAAAGTATTTGAGATTGGAATTGTTTTATTTTAATTTTTAATTGTTTCTATTTCTGTCAGTGGTGTTTACATATCTACAGTGATAGGCAACTGTAACGAGCAATAATAAATAATATTTTAAGCTGCGAAAACAAATGTTTTGTGCATTTCGTCTACATTTAATTAGAATTAGACTAAGATTACAATGTGTTGATTTTCTGGTGAATGTTCGTTTATTGATTTAGAGACTTTCTGTCAGAAAAGTTGGCAACTCATAACTCGGACTCAATCAGCCGCAGTTGTCAAGATGGGTTGAAAATAGAAAAATTAAGCGTTACATTATGCCTTATTTCGTGTGCAGAAGAACTGAAAGTATGTTACCTTGCGTATTGGTTTCCAATGGTACTTAGCAGGTCATGTGCGTTGTTGGGATTTCCTTAAGCGTTAAAATAAATAGTTATATTTTATATCTTAAGTGAAACATATGCGGCGGCGACCAATCAGAACAGAGCAGTCGGTGCTGTTGGCGGGAAATTGTTATTTACAAGAGTAAAGTAAGTATAAAAAAAATATTAAAAAGGCGTGTGTGTGTGCACACGTTTACGATTGTATTTGTTCACAAAAATAAGCTTATCCGATGGAAAATGTCGCTAGTGAAGTATGATCTGCTTAAATATGGTTGTGATATACGAAGTGAGGTTAGGAACGGCAGGTTTGTCGCCTGTTCCCATTGGCTGGAAATTAGGAGTCGAAAACATTAATTGGAAACTGCAAATACATAAGACCCGTGTCCGTATGCCAGACCAGCGCTTACTGCATGATTCTTAACGCGTGTTTTTTTTATTTTTATATTTATTGTAAAGCCAGCTTCAGGGCTGAGTTGGCGGCGAGCGGAGCTGCTATCACCGCCACAAGGCCACCTCGCTCCTTCTGCCGTATCTACAGGTAGATAGGCGACGCCGCGGCGAGGCCTTGGGGCAGTTTGGGTTATCAACTATGGCGGCGGTGATGAGGCAGACACCTTAACAGCGCTGACTCCACGGGACGCCATCGTACTTACTATCGCCGCCTCCACCTCCCGGCGATAGCTGATCCCACCCCCCACCCCCGGCAGGCAACGTCGACACTTAACAGCCTGAGGGGTCGCGGTGGTGTAGTGGTCAGACTGTTCGCCTCCCGCCGGGAATCGAACCTGGTCCGGGTTCGCTCCCGGATTTTCGCACGTGTAAATCGTGCCGTGGTCGGCAGGTTTTCTCGGGGATCTCCTTGTTTCAGCCCTCATCGGCTCTCAAGACCTCGACGTTAAGAGCCAACCAAATCTCTCCACTCAACTCAATTCACACTTTATTAATCAAATATTTGAAAAAATCACCGCATGTATGTTACCCAAATATTTCATGCACCACAAGCGTTTTATAGTTGTGTTAACACAAAAATACCTTATTTTTAATAAAACTGAACTTTAACTTATATTTTATCTATAAATTATAATGATCTACATCTATAAATAATATATATAAAAACAGGGAAAAAATAGGTGCATTCGTAATGCTTAATGAGAAATAGTTATAATGCAAAATATTATTATACTTTGTGCGCTCGAATGCGGTACGTTGTCCATTTGGTGTAATTTTCTAGACTCGGTTAAGCTTTATTTGCATGAGGGCGGATAAATATACTGGGAGTAGAACTTTAGCAGGGCTTCAGGAAGGTTGGAAGTAACCGTGAATGGACTATATCCAGTTTTTGTGTACTGTAGCTTGCGATTTGATAAGCAACACAAGACGTGTGTGCGGTCACAGAAATACCGTGTTACAAGTATAAAAGTTGAATATGGGAGCAAAATAAATATGTAATTTGACTTGCGAAAAAATTAAGTATCTAAATTTTCTATAATGGGAAATGGCCAATTAGATGTATAATGTGCTGTTGTATCATCATATGGCATAATTCTACTGGTCAGTACAAGTAGGTACTTGTTTCCGTCTGCCATCTTGTTTCCGTCAGCCATATAGTTTCCTCTCGCCATTTTGTTTCCCGATTACTCTAATTCATTCGACACTGTCATCTTGGATGCCATCTGCTGTAGTTCTCTTATCGTCCACTTGAGTGCCTGTAATGATGATTATTGCTGCCAGAGTGTGCCACCGTCGTCCGCCATCTTGTTTCCACGAACGGGACGATGTCTTTGTAAACACTCGTTATTCCGGTTAGACAGAGCCATATGTATAGCCTTGTCCAATATACAGGATGATTCTAAAATCATGGGACAAACATTGAGGGGTGGTGGAGCTCACTAAAACAAACAATTATTGTATAGAAATGTATGGGCGGAAGTGACGCGTTGAGGCACAAACACAAACATAACACATGAAATACAACACATTGTTTATTCACAACGTCGCCGCTAAATGCCTTTTTACAGCAATGTTTATAATAAATGCTCAAAATTGCTACNCAAGCTTGGTAGCGTCGGTGGAGTGATTGGCGAACAGATTCAAATACGCCGGGTATTTCACGCACGCCACCATTGTCAGCCAATCACGCCATATGTAGAGGTCGCCAAGCATGCGTGACTGTTGGTGGATGCATTTCCAGCAACTGTTTTAACATTTTCTGTACGGAGTCACTCGTTACGTATGCTGCTAATGAACATTTTATGTTTCCGTTAACGTGTTATGTTTTTGTGTTTGTGCCTCAACGCGTCATTTCCGCCCATATATTCTTATACAATAATGGTTTGTTTTAGTGAGCTCTACCACCACTCGATGTTTGTCCCATGATTTTAGAATCCTCCTGTATTACAGTACTGTCAGGTATAGTAATATAGCAGTTCCTCTCTTGGAATCCGAAACAACGTGCCTCATGACGTCTCGCGGTATTCGCAACACGCCGTGATTAAAAAAAAAAAAAAAAAAAA
>NQII01005423.1:142440-153225 GCA_002778355.1 Clitarchus hookeri | reverse complement strand
ACTTCCCTCATTGAGTGCAGACTTAGAACTTTGTTGCAATCTTATTGCGGGGGCGTTGTTTCACGATACCCTATCTCGCTGACGGCCTCCAGTTCTCACACTCGGCGGAGATTAATTCCTTTATCGGAAACTTGCGCGAGCTTCTGTCAGTCAACTGGGCACTTATCGCTAATGTACACACACATTCGAGTACACGTTACGCCGTCGTTAAATTCCGCGCGTCTGCAAAAAAAAAAATTTGACGTGCTAATATGCACTTTGAAAACATTACACTAGCTTTTATTTGTCACTTTATCTGTCACGGTTTTTAGGACACTGATAAACTCAGTCAAGAGCAGCTACAGCTGCTAGTAATTACGATTGACAGAGAGTGGTTTGACCAATCGAACCGTTACGAAAGATCATTAGTTTAATAACGGTTTACAGAATAAATACTATGCACTCTGGGACGAATGCAAAGAAGTAGGGGCTTGAATGTCTGAAGTCCACCCACCTTCCAATCCTGAAATTAGTCTGAGGTTGTCAAAATACATTAGTTATGTTTTATTTTAAGTTTATTTTTTTCCTGTCAAAACCACGATGCATCTAAGTTTATGTTTTCGTAATTTCACGTTCCCTTACTGCCATTATACTTTGAATGTATTTTACGAAATTTTTAACCTGTTAAGGCCCTTTTTAAATTATAGTATTAGGTGTTGCAAATAAGAAATTTCTTTTTGTTGCGTGCTGTACGCGTCGTCACAGCCAATGAGCTGCAGGTTCTGTGTTCTGCTCTAGTAATATGAATCATTAATAACCTACACTGTAAAATATATCTGTGTTTGTACATGGAATTCTTTGGCAACTGGTTGCCAAAGATTTCCTTGTAACATAAATTAGGTAGACTTAATTTCTCAAAATCTTAGAGGGGAACGTGTGAAAATAATATTGAGTTCTATGTTGCAAGTGATGTAGACATCGAGTTTATTGTAAATATTGAACCACATATAGAGTTAAGTATGTTTTCTAAAGTAAAGTGTTGCAAACATACACTCTTATATCTCAATAGTTACAATACACAATAGTCAATCGTTAGCAACTAGTTTACAAAGAGTTGTTTGTAACAAGTATAGAAATGTATTTTACTGCGTACAGCAGTTGCGCGGCTTACGAATCGGATACCCATACGAAGGATCATTGGTAGAGACCGGAAAAAATAGCGAGTTCAGTTACCTGAAGGCTAGACTCTACAGTCTTATGTACCAATATGCCGACATCAACTGCACATTGGCTGCTTGCTGTCACAGTGGAAGGCGACGATTGGACCAGCGTTCTTCAGGAAGTGTCAAATACGGCGTGGGTCAATGGATTCAATTATATAAACGCATGTGTTTTGAATTCTAGCTTGTCCTAAAATGAATCCGCGAATTCTTCAGGTCTCTAATCATTGGGCGTTGACCTTTCATTATACAGCAATGGCCAAACATAACCTTCTTGTGCATTATATGCACAAATGTGTAAACTGTGTGTCGGAATGGGTTGAGTTTGAAAACTTTCTGGTTTTGTTATGATTTTTTAATGTATGCGATAAATCCTTGCATATCCTTCATGCATTTCATTAAGGACCCAGTAAATTTGTGGGTATTTTAGGGTGTTCACAGTTTCACTAGGTCCTTAATAAAATACATAAAGGGACTGCAAGGATTTATCACATACATTAAGAGTATGTGGACCGGACATATTTTCTGTACATACGTGGTTTGCGCCTATCTCAGTAAATAAATATAATGATAATAACTATTTTTGATAGAAAAGATAAAAACCAATTATATAAGACCGTACGGTTTTGTTTCTAAGTATTCAAAAAGACAACCGTGAAAATGGTAAAATTCTTCCCGGATCTTATGTATTTGACTGTGTAAAAGGGTTTACAATCAAAACGTAAATTTTGTAAGAGAAAAAATATAACAATTAACTTATTTTCAGTTGGAAAAAATGTTACGGGGCTGTTGTGTTTTTTTGGTAAGATATTTGTCCCTGAAAACAATACTCGCTCGTATATAGATTAATTATTTTGCCAGTGCAAAATAATTGCTGTGTTTTTCAAATAGTTTACTTCAATTTACAGTACGTGGCCACCAATAAAATAACTCTGATAAATAAAATGAGGTACTGTTTCTTTCCTTAAAAGTTATTTGTCTCCATTAAGTCTGTGATCTTACTATTTGAGTGTGGTATGTCCAATTTTTTTAGCACTGACATGCCACATAGTCGGCAATTCTTCTGCTGCAGTTTTCTAGCTAGTAGGATATGTTTTAGCTTACTTTCCGAAGGAAAAAAAGTCTTATGTGATCACTTTCCTGTCTGTGAGTATTGGTGTGTCTGTGTGTGTCTTTGCGTGGGGATGTCCCCCCCCCCTTTTCAATTTTCAACGCCTGAACAGAATTTCAGAAAACTCGGTACACATATAGTACTAAGTAAGAACACCTGACTTTTATAGTTTTCAACCACGCCAGACACTTACTTTCAAAATGGCGGCTATTTTAAAATTTTGGGCGATATGTCATATCTTGGAAACCACACAAACGATTTTAACAAAACTGTGTATGATGACAGCGCAAGTTGTAAGCATTACATTTGGAGGAAACAATTGTTGGTCCGCCATTTTGGAAGATAGCGCCACATGTAAAAATAAAACTTTTATGTTATATCTCGGAAAGTAAGTAATACTATGATTGGTCAGGTAAATGCAAGTAATTGAACTTAATAAGACGCCTATTTTCAAAACGACTGCTATACATATATTTTAGGTTTATTTAGTAAAACTACTATACCGTTTGACCGATTTCAACCTAATTTTGTTAGCTGACAGTATCTATTACAAGCATCAAATAAGCCAAAAAAATTCTTTTGTCTATCATCTTGTAAGAGAGCGCTACATGAACTAACTAAATTTTTGTGTAATTTATCGGGGAACAATTGACATATTCCTACCTATATCTTCGAAACGATTTCTTCAATTCCAACCTAACTTTGAATGCTGAGAGTATATATAACAAACATCAAATGTGTCTACACAGAGCTACCAAATATGGCAAACAAGTAGTGCGGTGGTAGGCAATGTTTAGTGATATGTTTTAGGTATGTCAGACACATATTTTCAAAATGATCGCCATATAGTTATTTTAGTTTTGTATGTAATAACTTCGAAACAATCTAATTAATTCCAATGAAACTTTGTATGATGGCTGTATATATTACAAAAATCAAATGTGTACACACAAAATCTTTTTATGTGACAGCCATTTTGTAAAATAGCATTACTTGACAAATTAAAAAAAAACTATTTCTACCAAATTTGGCAAACAATTAGCACTATGGCAGGCCACGTAAATTAAAAAATAAATTGTGACAGGGGCATACACACATATTTTAAAAATGGCGGCCATATATACATTTTAGATCCAAATTTTTTATCTACGAAACTGCAAAAAAAATTTAAAATTAACTTTGTATGCTGACAGTATCAGTTGTATCCATCAAAATTGTTTATGCAAAGTCTCATTTCTCCGCCATTTTGTAATATACCCTCGCATGAAATAATATAGTTTTTATGCCGTATCTCGGGAAACAATCAACCTTTTTATTTTATATTTGGCGAAGAAGTTGTACTGTGGTAAGCTATATTAATTTAATTTTTTAAGTATTTAAGTCTCTTATTTTCTGAATGGCGGGTATACAAACATTTCAGCTTAGTGGGCTGTATCTACGAAACTACGTTACAGATATGTTACAGATATGTTAATAAAATGTGCTAATATATAACCTTTTTGCCATCCATCTATTAAGATCGTCATGTGATCAGGGTGGAGGTTTTATGCCACATCTCGAGGACCAATCAACCGATATGCATACAGAGATCCTCCTTTGCCGCATTTTTTGCAAAGTAGCGTCAGGTGAGTAAATTGAACATTTTGTCATATTTGCGGAATAATTATACTAATTTCGAAAAACTTTTGCACACTTACAGACGGCCATGCAAAGTTACATGATTTAAATGGGTTCAGACAATGATTTAAAAATGGCAACCATATACATATTTTCATATGTTTGGCATATTTTTTTAATAATTTAACAATTTCAATTAAACGTTTTATGTTGACATTATCTCTTACAAAAAACGCATAAAGAGCCTCTTTATAAGCAATTTGGTAAAAATAGCCTCATTTAAGGAAATAGGGTGTTTTTATGCCATACCTGGGAGACTAATCAACCTATTTCCATCAAATTTTTCAAAAGTAGCATTGTGGTAGGTCATGTATACTTCTGTGTTTTAGTGGCTCAGGCACTTATTTTCAAAGTGATGGCCGAGTAAATATTTCAGGTTAGTGAACCCTATCATTCAAAACATTACACTGATTACATCCAAAGTTGATGCTCTGAATCCTACCTCCATGACGCGTTTGATATCAAGCTACCCTTAATTTTACGAGTTTTTCTGGATTCGAAACCCGGGTAAGTCACTCGTGTACTTTAATTTTCTTTGTACTGTTTCGCATGTTTCTGGTTTCATCTCCGATGATATTGCTGTCAATGAGACGTCAATGCCTACCTACCATGTAAGCTTTCAAGAACTTTACTAAAATTTATTTGCACCTGTGTTGAGGAAAGTTGGCTCATTAGTTATCAGTAACTTCTTGTTTTAAGAAGTACGCCTCTGGTCGGGGAAGGATTACCGGTTACTTGGAAGAATAAGGAACGTGTAGGTGCAAGTGATGTTAAAAAAAATATGTTATTTTTTTAAAATTACATTTTAAACATTAAAGTCAAGTAGGTCTATATTGTTGAGTGAATAAATAAAAATTAAGGACAGAAATGATGTGCTATCGATGTTTAGAAAACATGTGAAAGACATTTACAAATATCCGATATGTGATGTGACGACAGTAAAAATTATCACGCATAGCAAAAATTTTGAGGCTAACCCTAACAATAATTCTTGAATCTTAGTTAGGTATGTTAGGTGCGTGAAAACGATCATTTATATGAAACTAGTGAAAGTATAAAATGTAGACACCTTGTATACGTAAATTATGATTCATCACAAGTAGTAATAATTAAAAACTTAATACACTAAGGAGAAAAAAAAAACTTTGTGTAGGCCTAACGTGTAACTTCATTCTCGATCTGTAGAACATGTATTCCGAAATATCCTGTTTCAATGTGAGATATTTTATCAGAATGGTCACGATACCTCGTGCCGGCTTGATATTACGTCTTCGAGAAATAATGGTAAAATGAAACAGAATACAAAGTACGGATGCCTATATACGATTCCTGCAGCACCATGAAAATGGTTAAACGTAACGTTAGTTAGTCTTTGTACGCGTAAAAGTGATGACGATGAGGCTGCGCCTAAATCATGCTATGGTTTCCTGTTGCCAAAGAGTGAGACGAATCGTAGCAGGGCCACCTGTTTGTGACAGATTGTGAGCTGTACCAAATGTCATTCGGTCCAATAATGATATCTGTACTCAGAGTCGTGAATAAGCTAAAGCAACATTGATTGGAACGAACTTGCGCATCAGTCGAAACTCTCTAGAGCGTCTCCACGGCAGAGGTAACGGGAAAGGCGAGCTATCGAAAATGGCAAAACCAAGCTCTTCATTCTATCTGATGTTGCCTGCAAGAAACAGACTATCATTCAGGCGTACTTCAGTATGGAAAAACATGCGAACCTGGACTTTGTGTATCTAAGTCATACACACAAAAAAAAAACTACTGACAAATTATATCAATGTGCCGGGGTTGTTTTTCTTGGTCAACAAAAATGGTGTCGCATTTACGTCAACCCTGTAGAGGTTTATTGCCCTGGCGGATTGAAAAGATGCGTGTTCTTTATGCTGGCAAGATAAGTATGGTTTTATGTGTAAGGGAGCTACTGCGTACGAGAGGATGGCGATATCAGCTCTACAAGCTTATCGTTGATAATCAAGTATGAATTGCACCTCACAGGAATTTCAAGCGGCGTTTTGATAAAAAATATTCTTGTATCTAAGAACAAAGGATGTCATGATGTCGACACCTGAAATAACACAGACGACAAACGTTCTGTGACTGCAGCTGCTGGTAAACCATCAACGAACTATTTGCAGTAGCGAGTACTTTTCATTGGAGAAACAAGCGAAGGTGTTTGGAAACTACTTATCACAGATCAGAGTCGAAAATGGGAAGTGCAAAGAGAGAAGTCGTTCGTGATTCGACTGCCATGAGGCCTGTGTACGACTGCAGGTAACTGCCACCGTAGAGCTAATGTCGTGACCATACAAAATGAAGAAAATTTAACAATTCCCTTAGTTCCATGATGCACTAACGCTTTGAGAGCACAGGATGTAACCTTCCGTCGTCCGAATTCAACTGAGTTGTACTGAGTTTGCAGTAACATTACGACATCCGCAGTCTTTGAAGACAGCGACGAAGAAATATTACTCCGCCAGTAGTGTTCATGTAATTTCTCTACAGCGTAATATCACAGCAGCANGAAGACAGCGACGAAGAAATATTACTCCGCCAGTAGTGTTCATGTAATTTCTCTACAGCGTAATATCACAGCAGCAACGCTCAAAGTGTAAATTACTCTGATGAACAGGATGGTTTGTACATTTTTCTATGTAGGAAAGAAACATTTGGCTGGGATACTTTCAACTCGGCATTATACAGAATGATTGTAAAATCACGGGACAAAGTAACTCCCCTCCATCTCGAGTGATTTTGTTTGTTAATAACATATCCTTTATATGGGCGGAAGTGACGCGTTGATGCACAAGCACAAAAATAACACATGAAATGCAACACAGTGTTTATTTACAACGTCACCGCTAAATGCCTTTTTACAGCAATGTTTATAATAATTGCTCAAAATTGCTACCACCGACAGTAATGCAAGTTTGGTAGCGTCGGTGGAGTGATTGGCGAACAGATTCAAATACGCCGGGTATTTCACGCACGCCACCATTGTCAGCCAATCACGACATATGTAGAGGTCGCCAAGCATGCGTGACTGTTTGTGGATGCATTTCCAGCAACTGTTTTAACATTTTCTGTACGGAATCACTCGTTACGTATGCTGCTAACGAACATTTTATGTTTTTGTGTTTGTGCCTCAACGCGTCACTCCCGCCCATATATTCCTCTACAATAATTGTTTGTTTTAGTGNTGTGTTTGTGCCTCAACGCGTCACTCCCGCCCATATATTCCTCTACAATAATTGTTTGTTTTAGTGAGCTCTACCAACCCTCAATGATTGTCCCATGATTTGACAATCATCCTGTTCAGGCTGACGGCTGTTCCAGTGATGAACTACGCGCAGTATAGTAAGGGCACTCGGGGTGGTGCGAACCATTGAGGCGGTTGCAAATGGGAACACGCAGACAGACAGAACTGATGGTTATGCGGTCATGTGTGTGTGCGACTCGCTTCTATCTTGTCTAAATCGCCTGTTAATCTGTACCGCACTTCCCTTTGGCTTCGGAAACCAACGCAGTAAAACAACTCAAGAGCACACTGGATGCATGTTTCATACGACATGTAGAGACATGTAGAGACATGTAGAGACACTGCGAAGCTTTCACTCGGCGCGTTTTCTGACACTGCTAGTGTTCTAAGTACTACGAGACGGATAACAGTCAGGAAATACGTACTTGCCAGAAGAATACGACTTTTTATGTGATCACGCAAATAAGACAATTTTAAGCCAATGACTATTCGCCCTGAAATAATTAAGAAGAACGATAAAACATTAGTACTGCGATAATCACGAAGTTGATAAAAAAAGATGGAGAATACGAGGGGAACAGGACTGTACTCGCTGTACCGACCGAGATGATGCGACGGGTTTTAATTTGATGAATAAGAACGGAAGCATTCNGAACAGGACTGTACTCGCTGTACCGACCGAGATGATGCGACGGGTTTTAATTTGATGAATAAGAACGGAAGCATTCAAACAGAGACTTGAATTTGCACCATGGTACGACAATACCTGCGATCTTGCTGAAAACAACGAAACGACTTAATGGTGTGCGAGGTAGATTACCCAAGTNCCTGCGATCTTGCTGAAAACAACGAAACGACTTAATGGTGTGCGAGGTAGATTACCCAAGTCGAAGAAAACACAATGAAGGGCATCCGTAGGCTACACAAACTGTTATTTTCCAACGAACATAAACTATATTTTTTTAACCGATTAGCAGGAACATAACCACATAATTACTCCAGCTTATATCCTGATAACAAACCGCGAGTGGTAATTATGAAGGACGAGATAAAAATTTTCGAACTATCGCAGACGTGTTCAGAGAAGTAGCAGTAAATTTTTTTTCGAAAGTTTGATGGAGATAGCAGACGACAAGATAGCGAACTACGTACTCTGGGATGACTTAAACGACTTGGTGAAAAGACAAAAATTTCCATTTGCTTAGCGAAGAACAGAAAATTATTGCCAGGCGAACAGGATAGCATCCTATTCTCGAAACGACGGCTACACGCGATTAATCGATTGGGAATTGCTCGTGGGCTCAGGTAGATATCATGGAGACGATTTTGTATGTCTGAGTAGATAAGAGTTTTAAACACATATTTTGATCATCATTGATGCATACATACAGTGAATCGGAGAGCGCCAGACAGTTCAGATTGAAATATGTAAGTGTGAGGAAAGCTGTGGCAGCTATTTTGTACGAGGAATATACCATGCAAAGAGACTTCAGTAAAGAATTTTACAACACAAATTTCTGGGCTTTAAATAAAATATAGCATTAATCATTATTTCAAGTTTAGAAATCTCAAGGTTATTGAGGGGCCTCGGTGGCTGAGCGGTTAGCCTGCTCGCCTCCTACCAAGGCGAACCGGGTGGGAATCGTGCTGGACGATGCCGATGGCCGGCGGGTTTTCTCGGAGATCTCCCGTTTCCACTGCTCCTTCATTCCGGCGCTGCTCCACACTCACTTCGCTTCACCCTCATCGGCTCTCAAGACCACAACTCTTCACCCACTCACTCACTCAAGGTTTTTGTCGTTGAACATTTGAACAAGACATTTCTTAATGAGGCTCAAGTGATAACTATCAAATAGATAGACCTACCACTTATGCTTTATTGGTAGGTATAATAATACAATTAAAACTCCACCTTGCGAATGAAATTTGACAGTGTGAAGGACGATTACCTCATTCGTACAAGGTACTTCAATAAGAAGGTGACGGATCCTCAAAAACGAAAGGCCACAGGTGCAAATCTGCAAACAGAAAGGCGTCTGCGTTGAAGATTTCACTGCAAATTTGATAGCTGAACATTTGCGTGCAATCCTTGGTAGTGAATATTAATCGAGGAGCTACTGTTTCAAACAACTGATATACGATAACTTCGGTGCCGAACGAATTCAACCTACTCTAGTGTTTGACATTGTTTAGTAGATAATGTTATTAAAAGAAGAAATATATGATCCTTTAATCACGTGGTGTGGTTTCCCAACCCTGTTCATTATGAAGGTTGTAGACTCAAATTGAACATGATGCACCCACAATTTGAAAGAAGGATACTGTGTTTATGTGTAATTTATTAAATGTTTTATTACATGTATTTTTTTTTACTAGCTATATTTTATGTATGTGTGAACTGGGTAATACAATGACATTTTTAATTAAATACATCGAGTGAAAATTTATTAAATACAATTTTACAGGCGCAGAAAGTACATTTTTGCAGTATATATAATTTAAACATAATTTCACTGCAAAATAAATTATGAGTTGTGTTAAATGTATCAACTTTTAAAATTTTTTTAAAGAATAGATATGTTTTATTCGAATATTTAATATTTAAAATAAGTGTGCTACTGGATTATAAGCATGAGCAAAGTACTAATTAAGATAAGGATTTATGAAATTAGACAAGAAATAATACTATACATTTGATATAGCTCACCTACAGATGGTCATCGATCGACAAAACTATCGATAACTATCCCTAGTTGCCACACGGATCCCAATGTAAGCAGTCGTGTATGTTGTAATAAAAAAAAACTATATAATAATTATATGTAAATTTTTTTCTCAGAACAGAAAATTAAAGTCGATATGCCCATTCATAAATTTGGTTTCTGAAACACAAATATTGTCGTTGATAAGTGTCAAAGTCAGCAAAAAATCGCCGTAAGCAGCCTTCTGTCTAAGATAGTTATTTTTGCGTAAAACTGTGCATTCGACTATAGCGACGTTGCTGTATCATTTCCGACCTGATTGCTGTATTGAAACCTCGAAGTCACCGCCTAAAACTCTGAGGGGACAGAGAACGCGCGAAGTTTGTTTTTGGTATCTCCCATCGCCGCCACAATGCTTCCTCGTGGCCGCACGTGACCTTGAAAATTTTACTTAGGAGGAACTAGGGAATGAAGGTACCGCACCGACTGCCGTTCCCATAGGTGCGTGATTAACTTGTGTATGTCACCTTGGTGAGGGGGAGCATACACTTACACTGAAGAGCCAAAAAAAAAACTGGTACAGGCGAGCGTATGCAAATAACAGAGGTATGGAACCAATCAGAGTAACGCCATGCGGTCGGCAGCTAGATCGGTTACTGCTGCTACAATGGCAGGATATCAAGATTTAAGTGAGTTTGAACGTGGTGTTATAGTCGGCGCACGAGAGATGGGACATAGCATCTCCGAGGTAGCGATATAACATTTGGATGTTCGCGTACGACCATTTCACGAGTGTACTATGAATATCGGGAATCCGGTAAAACATCA
>NQII01005423.1:59731-141714 GCA_002778355.1 Clitarchus hookeri | reverse complement strand
ACAGGGGGGGGGGGAGGAAGAGTGTGCTCACGTTGGATGACAACGCAGTCGCAGAGTACGTGCGAATACAGAGGCGAAGTCCAGCCACACAAGAAAGAAAAATGGCGTCACTGGCAATCAACGTGTTGGAACGCCGTTCGTTTATCAGCGGCCCAACCAATAGCGGACCTTTCGCAGCATGCAGTAGCCAATACAGCGGAAATGCCCGTTCCAGAGCTCTACGCAGCCAATCAGAAGAGACGGCATACGTCCACATGACAGAAACAACCACGCTATTTCGTCTAGAAATTTATTTGTGATGTTCCTACTTCAGTTGAAATCAAGCATTGTGCTTATATAACTTTTCGAAATTTGTTTTTGCACATAATTTAGGGTTAAAATGCTTACACTTCTATTTTTAAAAAAAATTAGGTGACTTATTGATGTCTCTGTATTGGTTACAGTCACTTAATTCGCACTCATTATATTCATGCTGTCTTTTACCATCCTTCCAAATGTCTTCTACTCACGCATCCAGTTAAATAGTCCCGCCCGTCAGTTTCACTCTTCACTGTACCGATTCTCGCAGTCCGCAGACTTCCCTCCCGCTGGTCACCCTCGTCGCCACTCGTAGCTCTGCTGACCCGTCGATTCGTTGTCTTCACACACCTGGTGCTTAAGGTCGCACAATCCTCCAAAATCTAAAAATTGTCAGCTCGGAGGACCATCGATGATTAAGTTTTCTCGCTGGCCCGATGTAGCAGGTTCCCGGTACCCCGATTCTCGCTTAGAGAGAACAAGGGCGATGACCAGAACATTCTTCCAAAGATAACCCCAAGAAATTTCAAGCCACCGAAGGTCAGGAGCGCACGAGTCGCGATTTGCTTGTCGCGGCGGCACGCGGCGGCTTGCCCTTTTAAATCTCCACGTGCTCCACGGATTACCGCTCGCCTGACCTTCACACACTCCTTCGCTCGCTCGAGCAGGACGGGGCAAGGGCAGTGGTGAGGAGCAGCGATCACGTAACAATATTGATATACTCTGTGTTACAACCATATGTCATGTGTTAAATGGAGACGGCAATAGTAGTAGTAGAAATAATAATTCATATTGCTTTGTGTACTTTTAAAAGTATGACTGCTACCTTCTACTGAAAATATTTGGAAAAATTTGTTCTTTCCGGTTGTCGACGTTTCTTGAGGAGACGCGTAGGTTGTAGGAGTCAAGACTGCTCGCCTGCCACCAAGGCGAACCGGGTTCGATTCCCGGCGGGGTCGCTACCATATTTTCGCATGTGGGAATCGTGCTCGCGGGGATCTCCCGTTTCCCCCCGCTCTTTCATTCCGGCGCTGCTCCGTTACTCACCCCACTTCATCCTCATCGGCTCTCAAGACCTCGACATTAAGAGCCGCCCAAATCTCTTCACTCACCCATACTCACGAGTTGTCATTAGGACAACCTTTGCAGCCTCGGTTAACATGGACAGTTATTATCCGTTTATGAGTTGGCTACTTTTCGAAGACATCAATTAAGACAAACTATAAGTGAGTCGCCAGTACTCATAACTGCATGTCATTCAGTTATATTTGTCTCTGTATTCCCATTTACAAACATCCCATTGTTTCACACTGCACCGAACACGCTTAATGTACCTACACGTACAACGGCCATTACTGACCTGCTCTCTGCCAATATAATGCCAAATATTATGTCCTACGTAGAATAATATAGAATCCATCTTGTTCATTCGCGTAATTTACACTTATAGTTAGATACACCCGAATTTCGCGAAAAGATTAACGCATTTGTCAGATTTCAATACACCACGGGCATACCAGCAGTTTTATTTGCCTTATTGGTGGAGTTTATTTGTGGGAAGACATTTTCTTACTTGAATGGCCAATCAGAATTAGGCAACTCCGATACTGTACGTCTGTGATTCGCGGGCATATACCTAAGACGCGTAACACCTAGATCATCCAATCAAGAAAGTGAATCTGAGCTTCACTGTTATGAAATGCATCTGGTCGTGAAATATTTTCACGAAATTCGGGTGCCCCTACTTATAGTTAGAGACCTGAAGAAATCGCGGATTCATTTTGGGACAAGTTAGAATTTAAAACACGTGTGTTTATATAACTTTAGCCATTGGTCCACGCGGTGTTTGACACCTCCTGGAGAGCGGTGGCCCGATCGTCGCCTTCCTTTGTGGCAGCAGACAACCAATGTGAAGTTGATATCGGCATACTTGTACACAAGACTGTAGAGTCTAGCCTGCAGGTCGTTGAACTCGCGAATTTTTCAGGTCTCTACTTAATGGTGTTACCGACGTGATATCACGTCGCAGAGAAACTTAAGGAAAGCTGGCGAAGTATCGTAATGTGATGATATCGTAATATCACGGCAAACTCAATACAACTCAGGTGAATCGAGGTGACGTAATACTTCGTAGATAGCACTCGACGTGTCACTAGTCTTGAACGGGTTGCCCATGACGCGAGCGCTGTTCCCTTGTGTCTTAGCTGGGTGCTCAAAGTTTTCCAAGGCTCGACGGTTAAAATGCGGTTCAAAAGGAAGAATGCACGCGGCGAGGTGGCTGAAGACTACCAGCTTCCGGTCGATCGCGAGAGCTTTAAAAGTCGATCGCGGACACGTGTCCACATTCCCTCAAGAAATTAAAAATAAACGCCTTGCGTCGGTCACTCGTACGGCGATACTGTAATAATAAAATGTAGAGTCACGCCGAGAAGAACGCTGCGCACCGCCGGAGTTGTCGGCGCGGCTTAGTATTGTTTGCTCCCACTGTTTGTAAGGAATGGCTTTCTGGATTAAGAAACCACCTTGTGAGTTGTATTCCGTTTAGGCAAGTTTGCAAGTTTGGTAAAATCAAACAACAATTTTATCTGTCGCCTGCAGCGCTAATCGTTATGAATACTCTCGCCAGGTCGCGCTCTCTTCGAAAAATGGCTGCAACCATTTACAAAATGTAAACATAACCTGATCAAAGTGTACTCGGTATAGTAACACGCAAGTGTGGCCGGGGCNGCTGGCCCGATGTAGCAGGTTCCCGGTACCCCGATTCTCGCTTAGAGAGAACAAGGGCGATGACCAGAACATTCTTTTAAAGATAACCCCAAGAAATTTCAAGCCACCGAAGGTCAGGAGCGCACGAGTCGCGATTTGCTTGTCGCGGCGGCACGCGGCGGCTTGCCCTTTTAAATCTCCACGTGCTCCACGGATTACCGCTCGCCTGACCTTCACACACTTCTTCGCTCGCTCGAGCAGGACGGGGCAAGGGCAGTGGTGAGGAGCAGCGATCACGTAACAATATTGATATACTCTGTGTTACAACCATATGTCAGGTGTTAAATGGAAACGGCAATAGTAGTAGTAGAAATAATAATTCATATTGCTTTGTGTACTTTCAAAATTATGACTGCTACCTTCTACTGGAAATACTTGGAAAAATTTGTTCTTTCCGGTTGTTGACGTTTCTCGAGGAGACGCGTAGGTTGTAGGAGTCAAGACTACTCGCCTGCCACCAAGGCGAACCGGGTTCAATTCCCGGCGGGGTCGCTCCCATATTTTCGCATGTGGGAATCGTGCTCGCGGGGATCTCCCGTTTCCCCCCGCTCTTTCATTCCGGCGCTGCTCCGTTACTCACCCCGCTTCATCCTCATCGGCTCTCAAGACCTCGACGTTAAGAGCCGCCCAAATCTCTTCACTCACCCATACTCACGAGTTGTCATTAGAACTGCCTTTGCAGTCTCGGTTAACATTGACAGTTATTATCCGTTTATGAGTTGGCTACTTTTCGAAGACATCAATTAAGACAAACTATAAGTGAGTCGCCAGTACTCATAACTGCATGTCATTCAGTTATATTTGTCTCTGTATTCCCATTTACAAAAATCCCATTGTTTCACACTGTNCTGTATTCCCATTTACAAAAATCCCATTGTTTCACACTGTACCGAACACGCTTAATGTACCTACACGTACAACGGCCATTACTGACCTGCTCTCTGCCAATATAATGCCAAATCTTACGTCCTACGTAGAATAACATACAATCCATCTTGTTCATTTGAGTAATTTACACTTATAGTTATAGACACCAGAATTTAACGAAAAGATTTACGCATTTGTTAGATTTCAATACACTACGGGCATACCAGCAGTTTTCTTTGTCTTACTGGCGGAGTTTATTTGTGGGAAGACATTTTCTTACTTGAATGGCCAATCAGAATTAGGCAACTCCGATACTGTACGTCTGTGATTCGCGGGCATATACCTAGATCATCCAATCAAGAAAGTGAATCTGAGCTTCACTGTTATGAAATTCATCTGGTCGTGAAATATTTTTGCGAAATTCGGGTGCCCCTACTTATAGTTAGAGACCTGAAGAAATCGCGGATTCATTTTGGGACAAGCTAGAATTTAAAACACGTGCGTTTATATAACTTTAGCCATTGGTCCACGCGGTGTTTGACACCTCCTGGAGAGCGGTGGCCCAATCGTCGCCTTCCTTTGTGACGGCAGACAACCAATGTGAAGTTGATATCGGCATACTTGTACACAATACTGTAGAGTCTAGCCTGCAGGTCGTTGAACTCGCGAATTTTTCAGGTCTCTACTTAATAGTGTTACCGACGTGATATCACGTCGCAGAGAAACTTAAGGAAACTGCTGGCGAAGTATCGTAATGTGATGATATCGTAATATCACGGCAAACTCAATACAACTCAGGTGAATCCAGGTGACGTAATACTTCGTAGATAGCACTCGACGTGTCACTAGTCTTGAACGGGTTGCCCATGACGCGAGCGCTGTTCCCTTGTGTCTTAGCTGGGTGCTCAAAGTTTTCCAAGGCTCGACGGTTAAAATGCGGTTCAAAAGGAAGAATGCACGCGGCGAGGTGGCTGAAGACTACCAGCTTCCGGTCGATCGCGAGAGCTTTAAAAGTCGATCGCGGACACGTGTCCACATTCCCTCAAGAAATTAAAAATAAACGCCTTGCGTCGGTCACTCGTACGGCGATACTGTAATAATAAA
Organism: Clitarchus hookeri; assembly: GCA_002778355.1. Taxonomy (NCBI): domain Eukaryota; kingdom Metazoa; phylum Arthropoda; class Insecta; order Phasmatodea; family Phasmatidae; genus Clitarchus; species Clitarchus hookeri. The sequence continues at coordinate 136,680 of NQII01005423.1, read as the reverse complement.
ATGTAGAGTCACGCCGAGAAGAACGCTGCGCACCGCCGGAGTTGTCGGCGCGGCTTAGTATTGTTTGCTCCCACTGTTTGTAAGGAATGGCTTTCTGGATTAAGAAACCACCTTGTGAGTTGTATTCCGTTTTGGCAAGTTTGCAAGTTTGGTAAAATCAAACAACAATTTTATCCGTCGCCTGCAGCGCTAATCGTTATGAATACTCTCGCCAGGTCGCGCTCTCTTCGAAAAATGGCGGCAACCATTTACAAAATGTAAACATAACCTGATCAAAGTGTACTCGGTATAGTAACACGCAAGTGTGGCCGGGGCTTAAAAAAAAAAAACATACATAGGTCGTAACAGCGACAGACTTACCATCTGTGATGTTAGAGCTCAGTTCTACCCGCTTACTATTTTTTGTCGATCGCCCTCCCCCCCCACTTTTTTTTGCGGTCGATCACTGATGGTACAAGTCCGAGCACCCCTGCTATAAACTATTAGCGAGTCTGCTGAACACTCCACTACAGGAACACCAGTTCTGTCGAAAGCTCTTGTTCAAAGGGTGTGGTTGAAATTAAGCGAGGATGGAGCAGCGGCTGAGTGCAAGGGTGGCGGAAGAACAGAAGTATTCCGAGAAAACTTGCCGGTCAACTGCAACGTCCACCACGTTTCCACACTCTAAGAAATTATTCGGAAATTTACCCATACCAGTGTATACCATTAGCGGGAAAGCGGGAACGGTAATTTTTTCCCCCTATACATTCATTGTAGCGTTTCTACGTTTGCTCAGGAAACAGTCAAATGCTTAGGGAAGTTNGTAATTTTTTCCCCCTATACATTCATTGTAGCGTTTCTACGTTTGCTCAGGAAACAGTCAAATGCTTAGGGAAGTTCCCAACTTGGTGTAGTAGCGATGCTAAGCATTGCTATACGTGCAGCTTGGTGGGTGGTATTATTTCCCTACAATGCATAGGTTAATAACTTCCATTACAATTTAGGAAGTTTACCAGAAAAATGTNGTGGGTGGTATTATTTCCCTACAATGCATAGGTTAATAACTTCCATTACAATTTAGGAAGTTTACCAGAAAAATGTTTACATTGCACATGCGAAAGTCCGGATGACGCCGCTGAGTCTCGAAAGCGGTTGGCCTTGGTGTGAGGGCGAGTGGTCTGACCACTAGGCCTACACGACTGTGGTCTCCTCAGTTCCGTCACCGTCACAGAGGAGATAAGTACACGGAGGCGAAATCGCNACTAGGCCTACACGACTGTGGTCTCCTCAGTTCCGTCACCGTCACAGAGGAGATAAGTACACGGAGGCGAAATCGCATGGCTGTTCCTTCAATGTCGGCGTGCCAATTCTCTGTCTACGCGAGCCTCTGGGAACGGGCTTTGTGTCTANGCGTGCCAATTCTCTGTCTACGCGAGGCTCTGGGAACGGGCTTTGTGTCTGATTGGCTACTGCATGCCGCGGAACGTTCCTTATTGGCTGGGCTGTCCGCTGGCAAGTAGGCTGCCAAGCACTGATTGGCGAACGGCATTCCGACATATTGCTGGTCGGTGACTCCATCCTTGATTGCGTATGTGACTCAAGTTTGCGCAATAAGAGGATGTGTCATCTCTAAGTACTTAAGTATTCAGTGGCAATCTCCTATTGATTCACAGCCCAGAACACATGCCTAGCGGCAGTGATATTTCGCGAAAAGATTTCGAGACAAGATACAGTCCAAAGCACTGTGGGGTCGTCCAGCTTCTTTGATTGGCTAAGAAATGTTCTGACCCGTGTTAACCGTTTGCGCACGGATCACGAAGGTTTAGTGTCGGAGTTACTTAGTCCCGAGTGGCCTGGTCGAAGACGGACACGGCACCAGCAGCCAACGGAGGCACAACAACGGCTGAGGTGTGTATATAGTATTGAAGTCTACTGTGTGCTCCGATTTTTACGCGAAAAGTCACTGACCCTACTCATGCCTGCTTTACTTTATGAACCTCATCTTGGCCGCCAATTAAATATCTTTCCATGTGCAATATGATATACGATATATAGTGTTTATTTGACTAATACCACAAAAGCATTTTTATTAGCGATAATTATATTTGCTGCGATGAAGTGTTGTTCCTTTCAGGTCCAAACAGTAAAAATGAAGAGAGTTGCGAAACTGGTCCTATTCAAGTTTAGTTTTTCAAGGGCAGAGAAATTTTCATATTACTGTTACTCTAGCAACAATTTACTAATTTTTCCATCCTTAGTTTATTCTGTAGTATTTATATTTGGTATGCAGTGTGAGTAATCACATCGTGAAATACAACTATATATTCGCCGTTAAAAACTTGCTGTAATACCCGACTCTGCAGAATACAAAAATGTTATACTAAAATTGTTTTGGCTACACTGGTTTCCCCGAGAGTAGACAAGGTAATTATCCAGTGCGGTGAGTGTATTTCAATTACTCTCTCTCGCAGCCCTTTGCAGCTAGCAAACTGTAACTTATTACACGCTAAACGTTATTACGTTATCATATTGTCCCAGTTTTTTTGTTTAGCGTTAATGAAAATTATTTCATTAGTATTTGCATTTCATGAAATAGATTTTTACGACAGTTAAGCAGATTCTGTACGAATTCGTTAGTCACACCTTTCCATTGCTGCAGAAGTAATTTCATTTTTAAAAAAATTATTTTATCTGTTCATCTTTTTTTGCAGAAATATCTTACATCTGGTGCTGTTATCTTACAAAACACGTATTTTCCGTTACTGAAGATGTCTGAACCGAACGCCAGTAAATACCACGTGAAAGGGAAGAACGTACAAAGATATTACGTTGTAATCTTAAGTATCCGCTTCCTCCTCAGATTACTAAGATCCCACAAATTCTCCTGATTTAACAAGTGTGATGAAGGAATTATACGCAGGATTATATTTCCCCGTTGACGTGCGTCATGCAGGATGCGTATCTAAAAATTTATTGCGTGTCCCATCAACCTTAAGGGTTAAAATGGAAGACAGTGCCCGCTTATGTTCGGTTATGCATACAGCACAGTAAATATCGATCAATTATTTCCCGTATTCGGGATCGCCATTTAATGTGGTTGAACATATTACTTTAGACAGAATTTTTACCGACATCAGCGAAACTAGTCTCTGCCTGAAAAAAAATCCCGTTTACATATCACGAAGTTACGATAGCAACACTTTATTTCACGAAAACTAATTACAATTTATAACGGAGGTCGGTGGTTTCTTTTCAGTGAGAGGAAGTTGTGTGGTGGCACCTTTGTGGCTATCTGTTGTCTGCGATGCATATATTAGTTTCTCTATATACTGATCTTTCAGGAAACTACGCACGATAGCCGTAAGTAGAAGTAAAATGGGAAGTTTGGCACAAGGATGTGGGGGCGCGGAGCGTCGGAGCTGTTCATGCTCTGTCATTCCGGTCTCCCGGCGGCCATCTTGTCCACCATGTTGGGTGTAGGTGACCTTGACCCGGTGACCTGTGACCTTAAAAACACAAAAAAATTCAAAAATGTATACAAAAAATTATTAATATTTTATTATAAATATTTATAAAAATTATTAAAAATTTATTTAAAATTTACTATTATAAAAAAATGTATTATTAACATTTAAAAAAATAATATTAACAATTTATTTAGAATACTTACATTTCCAGAGGTTCCCCTAGCACCATATCCAGCAAACGACTGATCCCCTCCACTCACCCCTTCCAATATATTTAATTGCCCAATTACTCGTCTTCGTTCANCCCACTTGTGACCCTTCTGACAATCACCCAAAACTCCCATCGTCTTTGCTCATTCCGTCGTATGCAGCAATCTTTGTCTTTAGTTTGTCATTTGTTTATACGTTGCAGGAGGCCGCCATCTTGGATTTCATATGTTTACTTTTACATCACCTAGGTGGCGCTAGTATATTAATAATCGATATCACAACCAGGCGAGCTGTCGATTTAGCCACCAGGTGGCAGCCATATTTGTTTATGTTTTTAAAGTAAAGGTGGTGCTGTCGGCGCCCTCCATACTGGATTCTGTTTTCAACACATAAGTGATGTTAATTTCTCGATTATGCGGTCTGCTATCGGCCTGTACCGAATGGTAACAAGGACCAGTCATATTAACTATTTCTTAGTAGACCTTACCAACACACCTATTTTCTCTCTGTTTTTGTTAGTATTAATCATAACTGAAATATTGTAAATTATATATAAGCTATAAGTAAATGTTCTATTTAATAAAAAATAATGTAATTTTATGTTAACACAATTGCAAAACATATTTAGGCAGCAACGAAACACGCCATACATGGGGTGATTTTTCAAAGGTTCAATTCAACAAGTGTGAAGAAAACGCGAATAGACTATAGTCCATTTATCGACGGATTATTGACGCAGCTCGATCCCACAAAGATATCGATTGCCACTATAACGTCCGACATACGGTATTACCAAATTGCTGATGTGCAAGTGACATCGGAGGCCCTGATCGATAGATACCACTCTCGAGTGGCGAGGTGGTCAGTTCGCGCCCAATAGGGCGCAGGACTTGATTTGTGAACACCTACTCGGTTCCAACATTTTCAGAGCCGATAACAATCGGATTCCATCTTCATCACTACTTCTATGCATTAGTCGCGCAACGTAGAGTCTCAAATTTAATTTATACTACATATTACACTGAAGAGCTAAAAAAAGCTGGTATAGGCGTGCGTATGCAAATAACAGAGGTATGGAACCAATCAGAGTAACGCGATGCGGTCGGCAGCTAGACCAGTTACTGCTGCTACAATGGCAGGTTATCAAGATTTAAGTGAGTTTGAACGTGGTGTTATAGTCGGCGCACGAGAGATGCGACATACCATCTCCGAGGTAGCGATAACATTTGGATTTCCCGAGTGTACCGTGAATATCGGGAATTCGGTAAAACATCAAATCTTCGACATCGCTGCGGCCGGAAAAAGATTGCGAAAGAACGGGACAAACGACGACTGACGGGAATCCTTAAACGTGGCAGATGTGCAACCCTTTCTCAAATTGGCGCAGATTGGATTTGTGGACTGTCCTGCTATATTCATGGTGTGAATTGCCTCCTGCATACCTTCAGACATTAGTCGAGCCCATGCCACGTCGTCTTGCGGAACTTCTGCGTGCTCGCGGGGGCCCTACACGATATTAGGCAGGTGTACCAGTTTTTTTGGCTCTTCAGTGTATATCATACTGCTACGGTGTGCTATACAGCCATAACCGCGTGAAGGTACAATTTTTTTGGGTAAAGAAAATTTAAAAACGCAACAAAATTGATTTTGTTAATCTGGCAAAATGAGACGAAGAAAGTTATTTGTTGGATAAACAAAATATATCTGAAAACAAAATATTTGGTTCAATCAGATCTAAATTTTTGTGTTTCCTTAACCCACAAGCATTCCGTTGAGCGAACCAAATACTTCATTCAATTTTTGTAGATAATTATTTAATGACAATGCAAAAGAGTGAACTTACAGATTTAACGTTAAGCATTATGGCATTGCGTATAATTTAATTATATCAAAGCCTACGCGTGGCATGTAAATCACTCGGTAAAGTATTGAAGTAAATTTTCATGTCAGTGTAGACGTAACACAGTATTTTGCAGTTTAGCTCAGGTCACGATTAAAACGTGTGCATGACGAACGTGTACGTATCAAAATGAAAGCAGGTATTCTTTATGGCACTGTTTAGAGACAGGAAAAATTCGCGAGTTCAATGACCTGCAGGCTAGACTCTACAGTCTTATGTATAAATATGCCGCTATTAAATGCACATTGGTCGTCTGCTGTCACAGTGGAAGGAGACGTATTGGGCCAGCGTTCTCCAGGAGGTGTCAAACACCGTGTGCACCAATGGCTAAAGTTATATCAACACACGTGTTATGAACTATAGCTTGTCTCAAAATTAATAAGCAAATTTTTCAGGTCTCTAGGCATTGTTCATGGTTATCGTGTAAGTAAACAGCCCTGACATACACGAGTGAGTGAGTGAAGATTTTTGGACTGCTCTTAACATCGAGGTCTTGAGAGCCGACGAGGGTGAAGCGAGGTATGCAGCAGGGCCGGAATGCAGGGGGGGGGTGAACGGAAGATCCCGAGAAAACCCTCCGACCAGCGGTATCGTGTGGCACGATTCCCANAAACTTTATAGTTTTAGAGCTAACAGCTCTGTATTCTTAGTTCGTGGCCAAAAATGATGATAGTGCTGTGTAAAAACAAGAATTCAATCTTTACACACCTTAAAAATTAGTAGAGAATTTTACTCGATGGTGTAGGGAAACATTCACGATCGTCGTTCAGGAAAAGTAAATTTCTAACACACCGTGAAGCCGCGCTAGCGACGATTGTAGGTCATTCCTTACAGTAATGGCGATATTCCTCAACTGTCCACATTTCAGCATACATGGTAGTTTTCTTTTACGCGTCAATTCAATAAGCTTTCATTGCAAAATAATTTGATTTAATTAATTTTTTTGTGTGTGATATCCGACAAGCATGTTATTATTTTCGGAAATGCGTAATGAAACTACGGCAGGCAGGGGTNAAACTTTATAGTTTTAGAGCTAACAGCTCTGTATTCTTAGTTCGTGGCCAAAAATGATGATAGTGCTGTGTAAAAATAAGAATTCAATCTTTACACACCTTAAAAATTAGTAGAGAATTTTACTCGATGGTGTAGGGAAACATTCACGAGCGTCGTTGAGGAAAAGTAAATTTCTAACACACCGTGAAGCCGCGCTAGCGACGATTGCAGGTCATTCCTTGCAGTAATGGGAATATTCCTCAACTGTCCACATTTCAGCACACATGGTAGTTTTCTTTTACGCGTCAATTCAATAAGCTTTCATTGCAAAATAATTTGATTTAATTAATTTTTTTTGTGTGTGATATCCGACAAGCATGTTATTATTTTCGGAAATGCGTAATGAAACTACGGCAGGCAGGGGTGGCAGAACCAGGTCGTCAGGCTGGTCATGTGAACTCTAATACGTAATGCTGTAGGGGTCAAATTCTCGGAAAGAATAATAAACCTGCAATGCAGCTATGACCTTTGTTAATAAATTGATACGTAAAAACAATTTCGAAAATTAATTTCGAATATGATTTCTTTAAAATTTAAATGCTGTCAGTTATCACGTTAAAATAAAAATGCAGTAGTTTCTTCAAACTTTGAAAATATGTATTATGAAAGTTTTGAATAAGCCTTAATATTAAACATATTGGTAAGAATTAATAAGCAAAAAGTTTTTTTAAATCCTAACTAATATTATAAATGAGTAAGTGTGTTTGTATGTATGTATGTAGGTATGTATGTTTGTTTGTATGTATGTATGTTTGTCCTTTCACGTCACAACGGAGCAACGGATAGACGTGATTTTTTTGTAAAGAGATAGTTGGAAGGTCGAGAAGTGACATAGGCTACTTTTTATCCCGAAAAAATATCTCATTTCCTCAGGAAATTTTTTTTAGTAAAAATAGCACTCGGGGTACAATGCTGCGTCAATGTAAGTTGTTAGTGTGGGAAGAAAGCACAATGTGACACATAAAAGCGATAGAGGCCCTAAATAGAACTCTACAGGATATACGAAACAATACAGACATTATGGGAGGAATGGTTGTATAACTGTCTGGTGACTTCCGCCAAACTCTACCGGTGATCCAGTGGGGCGCACCTGCAGATGAAATCAAAGCCTGTCTCTCAAGTCGCCAAGCTTATGGGCAAACGTCAAGAAATTCAGCTTGACGACAAATATGAGAGTGCACCTCTACAATGACGTTGATACAGGACATTATGCTGATGCACTATTAAAAATTGGAGATGGGCGGTTAGAAACAGATGCCGAGGGCTGTGTGTCACTAACGGGGGATTTTAGTAATTTGCTGCAGAGTGATATGGAACTGATTACTAGCGTTTACCCACATCTACAAAGAAATATAAATTACGACAAGTGGCTATGGAAAAGAGCGATTTAGCACCAAAAAATGACATCGTTGGTGCTCTGTTCTGTGTTTATGATCAGTGTCTGTCTACTAACAAATACCGTTATTTCTCCCTATACGTTTGTTACTATAACCACGCGAGCGAATCCGTGGGTAATAGCTAGTATTATAATAATAACGATGATGAACATCTTCCACCGTCCCTGGCGGTAGGTGATATTTCTTATAGGCCTTGAAAGCGCCATCTAATGGAAGTGTTGTTAATGTTCGTTCTTGTCTCGCTGCCAACAGAAACTCAGTTTGAGAGAGGGAGATGGTTCTTAAACCCTATCTTATCTCTAAAGCCGAGCGTGTATAGAAACTACAGTGTTGTATGTTCAACAAATCGTAAGTCACAAGTGGAAGTGCTGCTGGCAAGTGTTTGTTATAAGATGACGGCCGCGGGGCGGAGGTAATGGAATCAACGAGAGCTAAAACGAACTAAAACACTTCTAAGGAAAGTCAAACGTAAGTAGCTCTGATGAAGTTGTAGACGTGTCAGCTAAGACGCTCTCCATTTAGAACGCTAAATGTCTCGTGATCTCAACTCGTCACTGAGGTACGTGGGCTGTAATTCGCTGCTGCTCCGAATCTAATACCGTAGACCAGAACTCCGCCATTACAATTTCGTTCGATTACGTCTGTGATTTACATTCCGGTATTTGGACGTGCGCTTTTTGAATGTCTCATTAATTATCGGACATTTTTAGCAGCAGGATAAATTAATTAATACGGGAGATTACGCGACTTGAAAAATGTTACAATAATGGGGGAAAAAAAATTAAATCCAGATAAGTTTATTTACAGGAAGCTACACTCTGACGATTCGGCAAAAGGCATGCGATTCGCNGGCTTGAAAAATGTTACAATAATGGGGGAAAAAAAAAATTAAATCCAGATAAGTTTATTTACAGGAAGCTACACTCTGACGATTCGGCAAAAGGCATGCGATTCGCGGGCAAGGAAAAAAATAACTCAAGTCATGTAAAAAAAAAAGCATGGTCATGAAATATTCGGCTTGTGCGAAAATATTTGATGAGTTCCTTGCTTCAAGACTGGAAGAAAACACTGTATGATTTGTAGAGAGCTGAAAAATTAGCGTTTTTATTTCGGGACAAGCCAGAATTCAAATCCCGGTACGTTTGTTTTGCTAATGCTATTGGTCCACCCGTTAAATTACATCTCCTGGACAACTCTGAGCCAATAATAAATACACAGTCAAATCCAGACCGAATCACCATCTTCCGCTAATACAACAAGAAACCTATGAACAGTGATATCTGCATGATTTTGCATACGAAAATGGAGTATAGCCTACAGGTAATTGAACTCGCGAATTTTTCAGGTCTCTAATGATTTGGTATCCGAAAAGGCTATGTTTGGTCCCCATATGTGAATAGAGAACTTCACGACTTCTCTTTGCATGGCTTTTATTTCTCGTATTGAAATAGAAAACTCTTACCTAACTTTTGGAGACCCACCGAAATGTTATGCATTAATTCCAAAAAAAGACATGTGCCTTCCGAAACGTCAAGCGTAGTGTTTTCAGACATGACGTTAACATGATCTTTCCTTCATGCCGTGCACTCTAATTCAGAATGAGTGATTTCAATCAGTAGAATTATTTTACTGAATATTCAGTTGATGAGGTACTATCTACTGGTGAGTCAGAGGAATGCGCTGAGGTTTCACTGCCAGGGCAGTGCAATTGACTAGGAATCGGTATAAATCAGTGTTTAGTCAGTGAGTAGCAGCAAGTGAAATGATCAGTAGAATGTTACTGATTCAAGAGGATCAGTTCCAACAGATCTGCAATCAAATTCACTGATTTAGAGCAGTTTCAACTCTTTCGATTTCAGTGTGTGAAGTGAGAAAATTTGGTCACACACTGTAACCAGCTGTGTGTGTCATTATCTTTTATAACCCAGATATGTTAGGTACCATGAATAAAAAAAACAGCAATAGGTATGATTTCTGTTTACCTTTCATTTGACGCACTTTCAGTTCGATGATAAGTGGTCCTTATTCCGCGTCCACAGAGAAAGGTTACAGTGTTATGTTCAAAAGCACAAAACTAGGTGCAAATTGTTTTTCGTGAAGCTGTCCTAACGCGTAGGTCTACTGTACTCAGAAACTAAACTTCAGAATGCACGAAAACCACAGCGAAACCGGAACTCCGAAAATCACTCCATAAAAACGAAGTTACGTTGTAAACAAGTTTAAATAAAGCTGCTTCAATGGAATTACTGAAAGCCTACTGAAGTTTCAGAGTGTGAAGATCACTTATTTAACGGTGATCAATTCTGATTAATGGGGAACTCCGCTATTTCGAACATTGATTCACAGTTCACCCCACGGGCTCACCAGTAATTGGCAATTAATTAAGGGAATTAAATTTGCTGTGTTGAATAACGTAATGCGACAGACGTGTGCCGCGTATAGTGGCTGATTTATTCAGCGTCTGATGAGTAACCGGAGGGCAGGAGGGGGAAGTGGGGGGAGGAGGGCTGTGAAGTGAGATGCAGATGGAGCATCAGTGGAATGCAAGGACAGGAGAAACGGGAGAGTGCCCCTTGAAAAACGCATTGACCAATGACAACGCACGTTTGTCACATGCGAAAATCCGGCGGAGGAGTTGACCCCTGCCGGGAATCGAGCCCGGTTCGTCATGGTGGGAGGTGAGCGATATTTCACAAAGTGAATGTAGTTTATTCGCGGTATCTGCACACTTTTTTTAATAAAACATTTGAAAAATCGCCTCATGCAAGATTAGTTGTTTCCTAGGTTCTTTTCATATCACAAATATTGTATACTTCTGTTACATTTACGTACAGACTGTTCACGGTAAAGCGAGTACTTCTGGTGCCCTAGTTACTTTATTCTGCCAGCCATTTTTTTAGCCTTTGACTACCTTTTAAAATAAATATTGACATATAACTAGGGCCAGTGACTTTTCGCGTAAAGATCGGAGCACACAGTAGACTTCAATACTATATACACACCTCAGCTGTTGTTGTACCTCCATTGGCTGCTGGTGCCGTGTCCGTCTTCGACCAGGCCACTCAGGACTAAGTAACTCCGACACTGAACCTTCGTGATTCGTGCGCAAACTGTTAACACGGGCCAGAACATTTTTTAGCCAATCAAAGAAGCTGGACGATCCTACAGTGCTTTGGACTGTATCTTGTCTCGAAATCTTTTCGCGAAATATCACTGCCCCTACATATAACTAATACACACAGTGTGTATATTCCACCGCACTCGGAAGTTAACGTCTAAGGCTACAATAAAAAATATTTATTAACTATTATTCCAAATGCGAGCGCTTTCAAAAGTGCTCACTTTACCCTGAATAGCCTATACGTACGGAGTCGCGAGATGTAGGCTACTGCCCGGGAATTTTTGCCCAAGTCCAAAAATTTCCCGGAACGCCCCGGGCCCCCACCCTCACCTCGCACATGCACGGCGGCAACTCAAGGTCATGCTCGCATCGTAGTGATACACCGGATCGACCGAGACCGCGTTTACTTCAACCGTGTTATCAGTAGAGACCTGAAAGATTCGCGAGTTCAATGACCTGTACTCTATACTCCATTTTCGTATGCAAAATCGTGCAGATATCACTGTTCATTGGTTGCTTGTCGTATTAGCGGAAGACGGTGATTCGGTGTGCATTTTACTGTGTATTTATTATTGGCTCAGAGTTGTCCAGGAGGTGTAATTTAACGGGTGGACCAATAGCATTAGCAAAACAAAAGTGCGGGGATTTGAATTCTAGCTTGTCCCGAAATGAAAACGCGCATTTTTCAGGTCTCTAGTTATATAGTCACGAAGTTATGGTGCCTGAGTTGGTCACCCTGCAAACGCTACATCGCCGTTTCCATCCTTGTACCAAGTGTGTCGGGCTGATTTTAAAGACGTGTTCACGTCAAAAACTGAGCCGCGAAAATTACTGTAACTTACAGGAAAATGATTCACCAGAACTCAACTCAAGTTAACGGATGTCCACGGTTAATTAAGCAATTTTGAAATTAACTTTCGAAAAATTTCACTGCGTATAATTTAACATGCGCACTGATCGGCATGAATATAGATGCAATAAAGAACAAATTTGTCAAATATTTACTTTTATGGTAATTTAACAATTTTTACTTGGCCGAAGGGTGGATCAAGTGATCAGGTCCATATTGCAATGACAATTTTGCATGTGGCGGAAGAATACACAACGTGGATACAAGTATATCTTAGGCAGGGCTTTCAAAAGTGCTCAGTTTACCGTGAACAAACTATAACGTATTACATTTTTTTTTATATTGCATCCACGGTTACTTCAAATTTTTCTAAAGCCCAGCTAAAGTTCTGATTCTAGTATATTCCCATACAAATAAAGTTTAGCCGAGTCTAGAAAATTACACCAAAAGGACAACGCACCGCATTCGTGCGCACTCAGTGCAATAATATTTTGCAAAAGAACAATTTATTACTAGGCATTGCCAACACACCTATTTTATCTCTGTCTTAATACGTATTAACCATTCATATTATATATAGATAAGATTAGGTACAATTCTATTAAACTAAAAATAGGATACTTTAATTGTTAATACAAGTATAAAACGCTAGGGTTATATGAAATATTAAGGAAACAACCAAACACGTATAAAAGTGTGAAGAAACCGTGTACAGACTATACTCAAAGAACGTTCCGTAAACACGGCCTTAATTAACGTAGTTTTTTCCGAATGTGTTCGTCTTGTGTAACACTGTGTTCGCCGTTTTAGTGTTTAGCTAACATGTGCTAAGGGGGAGGAAAAAAAAAAAGTTGTATTTATTTACCGCGAGAGTCACGGTAGGTACACAATGACATAATACGCAGAACTATTTAAATATTAAATCGTGTGCCGTGATTCAGACGAGGATATTTGGCGTGTCTCGCACTCACCTACGCAAACAGAGCAGCACCGTCGGGCGAAAGCGAGGCGTGTGCACGACTCGCCAAGTGGACACGTTTCCCCGGGCCCTCGCCTTGTTCGGCAGGCGGGAGAGAAGCCGTGTGTAGGAGACTGCTTGAGCAAACATCATCACGTGGCCGGGTGGGAGGTTGTCAGCTTCCTCGTTACCATTACGGCGGCAATCTTCCGGCTGCGACAGTTAATGAGCTTCGTGTTTCATCGGCAGCGTTCGCGTGTGTCCACCAGTAACACCCCAACACCACCTCCTGGACTCCGGATAGTTCATCTGCAGAAGCGACGAGGAAAGATAGAGAGAGAGAGAGAGAGAGAAAACTTCGCTGATGTTTCCCCATTGGTAGGGCCGGTGACTTTTCGCGTAAAAATCGGAGCACACAGTAGACTTCAATACTATATACACACCTCGGCTGTTGTTGTACCTCCATTGGCTGCTGGCGCCGTGTCCGTCTTTGACCAAGCCACTCAGGACTAAGTAACTCCGACACTGAACCTTCGTGATTCGTGTGCAGACGGTTAACACGGGCCAGGACATTTTTTAGCCAATCAAAGGAGCTGGCCGACCCTACAGTGCTTTGGACTGTATCTTGTCTCGAAATATTTCCGCGAAATATCACTGCCCCTACCCATTGGTAGAGACCTGACAAATTCGCGGATTCATTTTGGGACAAGCTAGGATTCAAGACACCTTCGTTGATATTACTTTAGCCATTGGTCCACGCGGTGTTTGATACCTCCTGGAGAACGGTGTCCAATTGTCGCCTACCACTGCGACAGCAGACAACCAATGCGCAGNTCCGCGAAATATCACTGCCCCTACCCATTGGTAGAGACCTGAAAAATTCGCGGATTCATTTTGGGACAAGCTAGGATTCAAAACACCTGCGTTGATATTACTTTAGCCATTGGTCCATGCGGTGTTTGATACCTCCTGGAGAACGGTGTCCAATTGTCGCCTACCACTGCGACAGCAGACAACCAATGCGCAGTTGGTATCAGCATATTTGTAGATAAGACTGTAGAATCTAGCCTACAGGTCATTGAACTCGCGAATTTTTCAGGTATCTACCCATTGGTCAAAATATATCATCGGCAGCCATTTTATTTTAACCACCCCTCACAATCCCAAGCGGAATAGGGAGACGAAAAAAAACCGTCCGTAGAAACTACAAACTCGTAGAACAGGCATAGAACACATATGTTCCACGTATGCTGTTAAAATTTCATGTTCCCGAGTGTACTTTGACAGGAAGGTTGTGCAAGGGGAAGAGCTGGACGCCATATTAGTGCCATTTTTTTTTTTTTTGCTAATGCTTATGTTCGCGATAATTTTTTGAAAATGTGCAATTGTTACAGCATAGAAAGTTATTTCATTATTTTTTTTTAGAGAGTATTATCATTCTTCGGCTTCTTGAAGTACTATCGCCTCTGTAGTCATTATCATCAGGTAATCAATAACTAATTTCTAGTTATAACACACATTAAAGAAATTGAGGTTCTCCATTGCCATTACAGTTATTCAACCATCTAATTGTAATACCATGCCCTGTCAAAGAATGAATTACAATTATAAATTCTGAATATGTTTTATGATTCAAAAACTTGTAACACCACAATGATTTATGTTTCCCCAGGGGCCGCGGTGACGTAGCGGCTTGAGCGTTCCGCCTCCCACCAAGGCGAACCGGGTTCAATACCCGGCGGAGTCGCTCCCGGATTTTAGCATGTGGGGGATGGTGCCTGACGATGCCGTTGTTCGGAGGGTTTTCTCGGGGATCTCCCGTTTCCCCCACCCGTACATTCCGGCGCTGCTCAATATTCGCATCGCTTTACCCTCATCGGCTCTCAAGACTTCGATGTTAAGAGCTGCCGAAACATCTCCCCTCTAAACCACTCTCTCCCTCTTAAATATTCCTGCTATTTCGAAGTTTATTTATTTGTTTCAATTCTAGTGGTGAATTACAAAGACATCTCAGAGCGAGAGAGAGAGAGAGAGAGAGAGAGAGAGAGAGAGAGAGAGAGAGTTGGCACAGCGGTAAAAGAATGGACTCGCATTCGTAAGAACCCGGGTTCGTCTCCTGGTCTGGCCACCCTGATTATGGTTTTCCAGGGATTTCCGAAATCACCCCAGGTGAATACTGGAATAGTTCCATAATACAGCGTATGGCCGATATTCTCGCCGTTCCTGAATGCCTTGTGTTCTCCTACCTGGGCCTTGGCGTCGTTCGGGAAAACTCGCAAACACTAGCTAAATAAAAAATAAATAAATTATTTCATTGATTTTACTCTATGTTGTAAAGTAGCCTTGTTGCACGCCAGGCACTTCATTTGCAAATATGATTTCATACCTTGTCGTTAGCGTATGACTGTGCAAAATGAAATGTTATTTTCTTTCTTTGTTGTTTTTAACATAAATAAATGTTCATATTAACGTTGTAGTTACTGGAATTATATTTTACTGACACGGCTTTTAACGAATAGAATGTTCCAATATTATAAATATTCAGTAATATATGTACACACTCTTTTGATTTTTAAAACAAAAACCTGCTTAACTAAAGCTATTTTATATATGAATAGGTAGGGGCAGTGATATTTCGCGAAAAGATTTCGAGACAAGGTAGAGTCCAAATCACTGTAGGGTCGTCCAGCTTCTTTGATTGGCTAAAAAATGTTCTGGCCCGTGTTAACCGTTTGCACACGAATCGCGGAGGTTCAGTGTCGGAGTTACTTAGTCCTGAGTGGCTTGGTCAAAGACGGACACGGCACCAGCAGCCAGTGGAGGTATGACAACAGCTGAGGTGTGTATGTAGTATTGAAGTCTACTGTGTGCTCCGATTTTTACGCGAAAAGTCACTGGCCCTATGAATAGGGACAAGTGTTTTTTCACGAAAAGATTTCAAGACCAGTTGTACCCCAAAACACTTTTGTTCATATGCAATTTCGTGGTTGGATGATTTTAAATGTCACGTGTCTCAAGTGTCTGTCCGCGAGTCATTGGCGTTCAGTATCGGAGTAATTTATTCTGATTGGCCAAGTCAAATAAGATCATCTCTTCTCACGTAGATACGCGGCTAATAATCAAGGAAGTTGTGGTTGTTGGCGTAGGATATTGAAGACTAGCAAAGCCATAAATATTTTCGCAAAATACGCCTGTCCCTACATATTAATAAGCAAAGACAACATTTAAAAAATCCGCATTTGTTATTATGTACATATCAGGTACATTTAAACAGTAAATAAAGAACATAAGGCTAATATTATGAAACATAAATATAACATAGATACATATTACATGGATACAGATGTCTCAATATATAACAAAAGAATATGTGATATAGACTACATTCGGAGGTATGTGGACAATGATTAATTAATTTGATACCAGTGATTATCCTGCAACTATTGTTTTACCTCTTCTTATTAAGAAAAAGTGAAATGATTAATGAAAATAATAATAAAGCAAACGGAGAGTTCAGTGGATTAAGACCAAAGATGTAGCCAATATAATTTAATAATAAGAAAACAAAAATTCCTTAAAGAATTCTTGCATAATTATGATTTCATAAGCGAATGGGCATTTGAATTTGCGTTCGCTCGTAAAGTTGGGTCTGTTGATATGTAGCACTCGCAGAGATAGGTCGTGTCGTTGTGTAACACAACGCAAGTTACTGAACGAGGTCATTGCTTCGAATGGGGTCATTTTAACTAAGTATTCAGATAGCGTGTGTATAGGGGAGAGGCCCATGATGCAAACTGCGCCACATCTGAGCCTTAGAATTCTTTTTCGGAGTGGTTATGGAAAAGATGTCTGTGTGCAGAAAAGAGATAAGGGGAGAATGGGATGGAAGAGACAAGAAGAAATCGTTGGCCAAGAAAAGAGAAAACATTGGTGGGGGTAGAGGGGGAGAAGAATGGAAGTCAATTGGCAATGCGCAGGCTCGAATAAGAATACTGTCTCCTATTTTGCGCACAGAAGTCTCCACTAACACTCCTCGTCTCCATTCACCTTATCGCTTTCATAACCTTGCTTATATGTCAGTTGGCCGGGTCAACAAGGTTGACGAAATGATCGCATAAAGAAAGAATCAGGGAAAGCTGAATCGAATGTTATTCTGTTCATAAAAGTGTTTTCTAAAACATTGTAACTCTGCACCTCTCTACCACCATAGATTGGTCCGCCTTGTTAGAGAAATTGTTGCTCAGAAGATGTTTTTGTAATTATCTCGCGTAATATACACTTTAGATTAGTATAGGTTTTTAATTATCTTTAAAATTTCCTACGATTGTTTTTATACATTTTGGCAGGGTGGAAACTTCGTGGGGAAAAACCCACGAGCATGCTACAAATACAAGTTCCGAAGGATCTGGTTTTGTAGGTGTGACTCCAATATAAAATGTAGGATCAAAGAGACCGAGTCAAAATTCCTACTCCAGCTTCCTTACACATACATAATAGTAATCATTATTATATACAGCAATAAAGCAAAATGTGATTTAGAATAAAAAAAGAGCAAGGTGTTTGATAAATAAAGTAGAACTGAGATTCGTGTAACCAAAATTACTATTTTTTTTNAGAATAAAAAAAGAGCAAGGTGTTTGATAAATAAAGTAGAACTGAGATTCGTGTAACCAAAATTACTATTTTTTTTTAATAAGAGTGATAAATATTAATAAATATATCAAACAACATAGGAACAAAAAACTATTATGACATGAGTTTTGATTTTTTTATTAAATAGATTATCGTTAATTTTGTTGGAATCTCGCAATAATAAAATTAAAATTCAAAACTACAAAATATGTCGCCATAATAAATCTTATGTAGGTTATGTTCTTTTCCTTTCTAAAAGATAGATAGTGTTCTAAAACAGCATATTTCATTAAAAAACTTACAATTATTTTTAAATAAAGTTATCTCAATCAGTTGACACAACAGCTTAACCTGATCAGAACAAATGGTCACTGATAAATTTTAAAATGAAAAAATAACGAAATCTTGGAATATTACTAGTTGGATAAACAAAATAACAGAAATATTGACTAAAACGTTATCAAACCTTGATTTTATATAGAAATAAACAATAAAGCCAGGTGCTGGAAAAGAAAACAAGCTGCTTTGCCGAGAAATATTCCCTGAAAGAGTATACAAGGCTAAAACAATATAGTTAAAAATAAACGAGTGCCTACAAACGGCACATACTCCCTCCCTTAGACAAGGCCACGGGATTCAAGGCGTGGCAACACTGGCACGCACACACACACTAAAAATTGACAAACTATAAGTTTAACAAAAATATAGAACCCGAAAAAAATTATTAACCATCAGTAGTAGTTGATTTAGTAGGCAAAGGAATCATAACACATCCTTCTGGCCCAAGAACAGGCCGGTCAGAAGGATCATAACACATCCTTCTGGCACAATAACAGGCCTGTCAGAAGGATCATAACACATCCCTATGGCACAAGAACAGACCGGCCAGAAGGTGGGGAACTTGCCTTGGCACAGAATTCTGTTTTCAACCAAAAATACATAACAAGTGGGAAACAAAAAATAGCAATACAAGATACAATAATGGAAATGAGATTTAGATTGACTGGAGGTGGTGTAGGATGAGGGCGAAGGAGATGTGGGACATCCTGAAAATTGGTTCCCTGAGGGTGTGAAGCCAAAAAAGTGTCCATCCAATTCCTCAACAAAGGAGTCATTCAGGGTAAAGTTAGGGAAAGGAGAAAAATTGACAGGAAACAGTTTAGCTACTAGTTTAGGGACGTGGAGGACAGGTAGAGATAGGCTATAGTGAATAGCAGAATTCACATAGCCGAAAGTTTTTAAAATGGGACTCGTATTGTCACAATGAGATGCATTGTTTATCAAACCAGTTCCTGACAAAGCACGAGTAAAAAGGAAAAAGTTTTCTGTAGTATACCTGCACAAGGAAGTAACATCAATGCTATCATTTGATGAAAATAACCAATGAGAACTAGTTTTATGTAAAAAGGGAAGTTTTAAAATGATAACAGATTTATCACAAATTTCAAAATTTGATCTTCCCGTAAAAAGGTTAAATTCACAGCTGTCTTCGTGTGCATCAAAGAAAGGGAAGGAAGCAGGGCATAAGGTAATGCCGCGAGTGTTACATCTCATACAATCCAAACTAACAATCAAGAATTCCTAAACATTAAGTAACAAGTATCTGTTTAATTTAGAATAAAAAAGGGAACGGGGAATACATTATATCTTTCAAACAAACTATCCTTATTGGCCAAGTTAACATCAACAACAACATTAAGATATGAATTGTAGATAATNGATATCTTTCAAACAAACTATCCTTATTGGCCAAGTTAACATCAACAACAACATTAAGATATGAATTGTAGATAATTGCCTGAACATTACTTAGACCATAAAACATATATACATTTTCATGTACAAGGGGTACTATCATGTAAAGTGGCTAAGTAATGATCTGTTGAATGTGTTTTTGAATGTTCAAAAATGAATCAGCACTTAACAAGGTTGTACTTAACTTGTGTATACACTAGTCTCAATGGCATGGCGAAAATCAAAGATTTCCAATCTGGCATTAGTGAGAGCTTCACTGTCACAGAACCGCATACTATTTAAATCTGTCCTAAAACCCAAGATGGTCATCCCATCAAGGGTGTCATGTAATGCAAAATAGAGGTTACGATACAAAGTATTATAATGATCCAGATACAACTAACTTAATTTCTTGATATATCCAGTGTTACTTACAATTATGTCTCCCACATTTTTGATACGAATAATTTGATTAACCANCTTAATTTCTTGATATATCCAGTGTTACTTACAATTATGTCTCCCACATTTTTGATACGAATAATTTGATTAACCACATTTGTTGAGATGTCATCCCGGGTGTTTGCCAGAGAGTTCAGACGATGTTCCAGAAGGGTTGAATCTTCACTATCTATAGTGCCAAAAACTGTTTTCAATATCTTTCCTCCAAGATCGAATAGCGCACGTTTCGATCTGGATGGCAATAATGAAGTTAAGGATTCAGATTCGGACTTAAATGCAAGAAAACTATTTGTTAATTGTACCACAGTTAAATTAAAATTTTGGTCAAAGGAAGAATCCTCAGCAGGACGCCTGTTCTCAGTCTCGCGCACTGACGTAACTGTATTTATCATGGTTTCAAGTTCTGAACACTCGTCTTGCAAGGTAATCAACACTACGGAGTAAGTATCGTCAGAAACCAAGACCTCATCTCCACGTTCTAAGACTACGCCGGAATCCAGTGGAGTGACAGTGACTGTTGAAAGCGCTAAGTTGGCCACAGCCAGAACTGCGATGCAGGCAGGGAACATGACACCTCAATGTAAATACAACACTATAAAAGACAACATGGTACACTCATAGAGAGTATAGCTAGGAATTGAAATTTCACCAGAAAATAAATTTTCCTACAAATCATCCCCAAGGAAAATATTGCAATGGCATTGTCTCTAAGCAACTAACACAACCTAAAAACAACCCAAGACAAGAGTGGAACATATCTCCAAGATANGCAATGGCATTGTCTCTAAGCAACTAACACAACCTAAAAACAACCCAAGACAAGAGTGGAACATATCTCCAAGATAAATATTAACCAAATTGCATGAAAACCTAAAATAAATGTAGCACTATCACCCCTTAAAAACACGAAATCCAAATTCCAACATTGGTAGAATATTTTACAATAACTACCGAAATCTAATTTTAATACATAGACAACATTTATTATTTTCTTATTATCCTAGTACCACGGTTTTTTTTTNAACTACCGAAATCTAATTTTAATACATAGACAACATTTATTATTTTCTTATTATCCTAGTACCACGGTTTTTTTTTAGTAATTAGCGCACAAACAGAACAGATCTTAAGAAGACTCGGACCAGTGGGTGATCAGTCCACGGTNTTTTTTTTTTAGTAATTAGCGCACAAACAGAACAGATCTTAAGAAGACTCGGACCAGTGGGTGATCAGTCCACGGTCTAAATCAAGTAAAGACCAAGAAGAATAGCGACTGGCCAGCCAAATAAACAAGAAAACTTATTGAAAACCACTTACAGCTAGGGTCTGCAGATGCTAGACTGTAGAAGACAAAAATTATATTAAGAAAGTGGAGAATGAAACCTTTTTAGGTGAGAGACGTGAGTTATTGAAATATATTTCCCTGAACTGGGGGTCAGCAAGACTAGCAGATACTGGCGTTAAGAAACGTTGGATTTGGTAAGGACCAGACCAACGGTAAGAAAGTTCAGACGTTTTTTTGTCAACTGCTTTGCTAACAGGATGAGATTTACACAAAACTAGATCACCTACACGAAATGGATTGTCGATCCGACGTTTATCATACCTGATACGGCTCTTGAAATGAGCACTTTTTAAGTTTTATAAGGGCAGCTGCCCAGACCTGATGGATACCCTTGGGATCATCCGGTAACAAATCATTTAAGTGCCCTCAAATTAGACACAGGATTATTGGGCAAGTAAGTGACAACAATATTAAATGGACTTGTCTTATGATACTCATGCTTGGCGTAGTCAAAAGCCATTTGCAACTACGGAAGACTTTTGTCCCAATTAGAATGCTCCGTCACATGAAAAGCAATGAGAGTTGACCAGAAGTATCGGTTGAAACACTCCGCATGTGAAGGTGGGGGATTATATGGATACAAGGTAATATGGCGAATGCCATAAGCAAAACACATGTCACGAAAAATTCTTGAAGTAAATTGGGAACCATTATTGGACACAATTAATGAAGGNTGCCATAAGCAAAACACATGTCACGAAAAATTCTTGAAGTAAATTGGGAACCATTATTGGACACAATTAATGAAGGTGCGCCAAAATTTTGGAATACACTAACTTGTAGAGCACGAACAGAGTATATAGCATCAGCCTTTCTCATAGGAATCAACCACATAAATTTAAAAAATGCATCGACACAAACTAATAACATATTATTACCTAACTTACTTCTTGGAAAAGGGCCAACAAAATCAACGAAAGTTTTTGCAAGGGTTTTTCCGCAACATCTGAAGGAAGAAACCCTATGCATGTGTTTTGAGCAGGCTTGCTCAAAGCACACCATTTACAGCATTTAACTCTTTCTAAAAATTTCAGTATCATGTCTTTCCAGATAAAATGCTTGCGAATTGACTGAATAGTTTTGCGTGTGCCTAAATGAGTACCTAGAGGCGATGANGGCGATGTATGAAAATAGTCGAATACCATGGATTTTAGATGAGTAGGAAACACAACACATTTTACATTGTCATGGGATTTGCAACATAAAAGACCTTTGGCTAGGAAATATGGTTTTTGTTCAACAGCAGAATTTAATTTTGTAAGAATTTCACTTAGTTCATCATCCTTTTCTTGATGCTCCTTGATATTTGTAAATGCCAAGGGAGACTGCAATAAAACGTTACAATTTGGAAGAACATCAGATTTATCACTAACTTTGGAATCATCGAACATGCGAGAGACAGAGCATAAGCTACTACATCATGTGTTCCTTTAATGTGTTACACCCTAAATTTCATAGATAAAATCCTAACGACCCAACGTCCAATTTTGCCAAGTTGCCATGGATGAGCCAAAAGCCACGACAACGCCTAGTTATCTGTTTCCGGGAGGAATTCTGAATGCTCTAAATATTGTCGAAACTTTTCTATACCAAGAACAACCGCTAGGCATTCTAATTCATAAATAGCGGACTTTTTCTCCTGGGGTGTGAGAGTGCGGGATGCACGTGAGATAGGTTGGCGAACCCCATCTATCTCCTGACACAAGGCAGCTTCTACAGCTGAGCTCGAAGCGTCAGTCTATAGTATGAATCCTTTAGAGAAATCCGGCATCCGCGGAACAGGAGGGTGCATAATGTCGTTATTGAGTGTGTCAAAAGCTTTCTGCTGTTCCTCACCCCACACAAGTTTTATTGATTTCTTACATAACATGTTAAGTGGAACAGCCTTCTCAGCAAGTTTGGGAGTAAATTTTCGCAAGAACTGCGTCATTCAAATAAAACGGGCAGTGCCTTTAACGTCCCGAGGCGGCGGAAAATATCGAATGCATCTAGTCCGCTCGGGGTCAACGGAAACTACTCGTGACGAAACCCAAGGGCCGGAAAGGAGATTTCCTAGACAGCAAGCCCAAACTTATTAATGTTAACAGTTAAACCTGCCTTTTCCAAACATGACAGAACTTCCTTCAGGTGAACTATAAGTTTTTTTAAATGACTCGGAATATATCACAAGGTCATCCAGGTGGTTGTGTACACATTTAAACTTCACATTATGAAANTTTTTTTAAATGACTCGGAATATATCACAAGGTCATCCAGGTGGTTGTGTACACATTTAAACTTCACATTATGAAAAATTTTGTTTAAAAGGCACGTGAGCACTTGAGTACTTGTGGCCAAACCAAAATGCACAAGGGTAAAATGGTAAAGACTCCAGGGGACACAAAAACTGGTGATTGGTTTGGACTGTTTTGACAGNCAAAATGCACAAGGGTAAAATGGTAAAGACTCCAGGGGACACAAAAACTGGTGATTGGTTTGGACTGTTTTGACAGGGTAATTTGGTGATACACAGAATTAAGATCAATGGTAATGAAAAATTTGGATTTGCCAAGCCAATTGTAGGTCGAATGAAGGTTAGGAAGAGTGAAATACTCAAATTCAATTTTATTATTAATTTTGCGGTAACTGATAACCATTCTGTGTTTACCATTAGGTTTTGGAACCAAAAAGGCTGGACTTGCATACTGTGATGTGGAGGGTTCAATAACACCTTTACCTAACAGTTCGTGAACCTGTTTCCTTAATATAGCCGTTTTAGGTGGGTCTAATCTATATGGAAAGCTTGTAACATAATATTTGTCAACAAATTTTATTTCATATTCCAACCAATCAGTAAGACCTAATTCTTATGTGAGAACTTTAGGAAAATGTTTACAAATTTTCTTTATAGCAACATGCTGTGTGCAGTCGAAATGCGCAAATGGGTCAATAACGGGCTTTGACTTAGTATTTATTTCAGACGAGAGTGGTGGACTTTGTTTACTGTTGGCAAAAAATTATTTTGTCCACTGGAGAAAATTTAAAGAATATGTGTTTTGCCTGAATGTCCTAAATCAGTCCTGTGGATGCCATGAAATCAGCTCCTGAAATAAAAGACAGACCAATGTTTTTTGAAACTAAGCATTTGTGCATCCAGCTAAAACTCCCAATGTCACAAGGTTCAGCTGATTTTACTTACTTTAAATCCATCAATTGCTCAAAGAGTTTACCAGAAATAATAGTGCGCGCAGATCCTGAGTCTACAAGCGTACTAACTGATGGTCCCAAATTTACNCAAAGAGTTTACCAGAAATAATAGTGCGCGCAGATCCTGAGTCTACAAGCGTACTAACTGATGGTCCCAAATTTACTTCAACACGAGGAGTAGTAATCCTTTGTACACGCACTACATTGAGAAAATTTACTTGAAATGCCTTATATTGTTTTTTTTCACCTCACAGGGGTCATAAGGACCAAAAAGATGTTGAAAACTATGACAAAGATTTATAGTTTTTACTAGGTGAGCATTGAATTGTGAATTGTCAAAGTTGGCAGCTTGGCGGGAATGAACGCCCACACTTCGTCCCCGCGAGACTTGTTATTTTTGCCTGTAACTTAAAACATTTTGCAATAATGTGACCAGGTTTCTTGCGATAACAGCACGCAGGAATACTACGAGATGAACCTTTAGTAGCGCTACTTGTTATCATCAGATTCTTTGGATGAAGTGCCAGCTTCTTCAGAACTGATGCCAGCGTAACGGGTTTTCCCTTTCTTATCGGAGTTAGCCCCTGATTTCTTTGGGAATCTTCCCTGTCCAAAATATGCCTCGCGCTTCTAGTCAGGATACCAAATATTTTGAGAACGGATGCAAACTCTGTCTAATGCCGCAAGCGAGTTAGTTTTACTAACGAATACCGAGCGGGAGCTCTGTCGAGGTTCTAAACCTTCCAAAATAATATCGACAATGTCGCTTTCAGACAACGAATAATGTCAAACTACAGCAGCCTCTTTAATGCCACTAACATATACTGCTAATGATTACGGTAAGATTCGACAACTTTGGGCCAGCGATCCAACAATGGGCCACAGCTGCTTTCAGAACGAGGGAGCTATCTAGCTATCTAGCGTTTAAATAACATATTGATTTTCGATTGTCATTTTTACTTATTTGACAAAAAACATGAAAAACACATATTAAACATTGAGGGAAAATGTAAAAAACAAAAATGTATACAGTTTTGACTCGTGAATAATTGTAGCGTGACAACATTGGGCCAGGGCACGTTTGACACGTATTTTAATGGGACAAGAAGACGTGGCCCATAATTAACTTACTTGTGTATACAACAATGGGCCACACAAAAACAATTCCCCCTCCCTTCCCTTGCTACCTGGATTTGTTTTGGCCACAGGATTACATTTTTGAGATGTGTAGTTGTGCTGGATAAAATTCCCAACCCGTTATCTTAATAAAAAAAAGGGTGACTATGGTTGCAAATATCAAAAAGTGGCACAAAGTTGTCGAGTTTTACGGTAATTGGGCTCTTGCAACCGGTTAAACATTTTCAGCTGTTAATGTGTAAGTAATATCAATGGAACGAAATAGGGAAGGATGTCTGCACGATAAGCATCAAATGCACATGCCGAAAATCAAAGAGAGGTGGCTGGACTTTCCTGACACGTGGTCCATCTTCAGGATATCTCCTTTGCTAACGCCAGCATAAGTGTTACTCCATATTTAAAACGGCATCACGCATCAAGAAGACGCAAGGCGACTTCAAATAAAGTCTGCCACGCCTCGGCAGCAAGATATATAAATGGCCTCAATACAGCATTTTCTGACCCGACAGGTCGACCGCTGAAAATACAGAAATTNCGGCAGCAAGATATATAAATGGCCTCAATACAGCATTTTCTGACCCGACAGGTCGACCGCTGAAAATACAGAAATTTACGCATAAATTAAAGAGGCAAGGACGAAATTATACATTTTTGAGGCGACGATTAAAAAACAGAACAAGAAACACTCCCCCAAAGCGGTAAAAATCAAACGATCACTCCATAAATGGTGGATGATAGCCGGAGCTAATTATTTTTTTANCACTCCCCCAAAGCGGTAAAAATCAAACGATCACTCCATAAATGGTGGATGATAGCCGGAGCTAATTATTTTTTTATTAGTCACACCATAACTAGTAGAGAGCAAGAAGAAGGAAATAGGGTGCGTTCCTAAATACCAGTCACTATCACATATATCAAGTCGCTTCACACAACCAGCGATACTATCATTTTGTTATGCGGCATTTTACATTAATACCATACACACTTTATAACATTATATTTACAGAAAATCATTTAAATATTAAATTCACAAACCAAATACAAGATATTTCAATACAGAATTTACAAGTACTTTTAAATAAAGTTACTACAATCGGTTGACACAACAGCTTAACCTGATCAAAGTAAATGGTCGCCGATCAATTTTAAAATTAAAGAGTGACGAAATCTTGGAACGTTGCTATTTGAATAAACAAAATAACAGAAACATTTAATAAAACGTTATAAAACCTCGCTTTTGCATAGAAATGAACAATAAAGCCAGGTGCCGCTAAAGAAAACAAGCGGCTTTGCCGAGAAAACCAAAAACATTCCCTAGAAGTGAATACAAGGTGAAAAGAACATAGTTAAAAATAAACGAGTGTCTTCAAAAGGCACATATTTCCTCTAGAACGTACTATTTAGGACTTTCAAAATAAGTATTTTCACAATTTTGTTTCGCACCATTTTGTACCACCGGAATTCGAGCCATCAATTTAAAATGTCATATTATACTTCATTTTACTTCAAAACATATGTCACCAAATTTTGTAGAAGTAGAAAAAATAACAGTTTGTAAAGAATAGCGAAATTTTTTGATAAACGGAAATAGTCTCAGACTGTAGAAAACAAACAACTATATATATTACTGTTTTTCTTCTTATTATTTCGTTATTAATATTAAGACCTGTGGTTTTTCATTTTAAATTGCCAGTAAAGAAGAACATCAAAATTCTTTTAATTACGTATTGACAGGACCGTCACATTTTTGTCAAAATTGTGTTAGAATTTTAGTAGAAATATCAAGTAAAATTTTTGCAGACCTGAAGCCCAGCTTTCCTAAGTCCTATTCTTGCATCCTTCATAGCATGCGCTTGGATATTATACGAGGGATTTGTATGGGTGAACATTATGTATCTGTTGGAAGAGGAATTAATTCACTTAGGGCGACTTCCCGGACCCCGTCTGTAGTTGATTCATTTAGTATAATTTACGAACGAGGTGGTACGTTTGCAAGTTATGATATTGTTACATGTCGCTGATCCGCGCCGCTGACGTTCGCCCGCCCCGCGCGAACAAGCGAAGAGGACAGAGAGTCGTTATATGATAGCGGCGGTGGCAAGTCAAAGGATTGTTTTGAATGAACGAGCGAGCGATAGGCTGGTGGCCGCGTATCTGTTACAGAAAGCGAGCTGACACGGCAATTCTTTTTGCGGCCCGGTGTTTCCTTCACATGGGAAGGCGCCGAGAGCTGGAGGTCAAATTTGTAATGTTAGACGAAGCGAGCGGCCTATCATAAAGGACACCGCCGCACACGCCAACAAACTTATAGCAGTTCGCACCTCGCTGAACCTGAGAAGCTGATATTTCTCTGCGTATCACGCAGGAATGTCGTCATCGCCATTACCTTTCCCAGAACAACTTGGATTGCCGAGAACGTTCTAGACGGCACCTAACTCAAGTATAAATACCACGTGCGGGCCTCTGAGGAGGCAGTGATTAAGAGCCGAGAGTTTGGCGTCTCGTGCGACCTCAAGCGACAGTTGGGCGATTCCGGAGTGGCGAGGGACGACTGCAGCGATCTGCGAGAGTGCGTCGGCGAGCTTGTGTGCAGTGAAGAGTGGGACTGATCTGCGGGACTGTGGACTGGATGCGTGAGTGGAGAGACATTCGGGACGATGGAAATAGACAGTTTTAACTAAACGTGTGGAAATAGTTCTAGCAGTTTAAGGGACGTTAGCAAGAGTAAAGACTGCGATAAAAACTTTAATTGAAATGGAGATAGTTATTAAATATTGAGCTCAATAGGAACAATAAGAGTTTATGGGACGCTCAGACTGGCAAATAACAGATGTTTGACTGTTTGTAGCATTGAGAATAAAGATAAGTATTGAATTTAGTTCTTTTATTTTTATCAAGACCTGAATCCCTCACGAACTCAGATACGCCCCTCAGGCGTCCCATGTAACAATATCGAACAGTAGCTTCTGTCGGAAGGAAAGAAGCCACATTGAAAGTAAGTTTGCTCTGTGATTTTGTGAAATCGTGATGCGTCAGTTCTGGATGATATACATTCCACAGCAGAGTTGAAGTAGTATAACAGATTTGTATAGCCTCAGCAACCCCGCAAGGTTCAGCAATGGCAATAAAAAAAAATAAAAAAATCAGACGTAACCAGCACACAGCTCTGAGGCGTGCGTTGTATATGGCTCCCGCCTACCTGGAGTTATTATCCGAGTTTCAGGTCGAGAAATGCGGGGACGATAAGGGCTACTCTTTTACTCGCATAAAGCGCGCCATCGCCGCTAAGCGCAGGGCTTTGAACTGGCGTGCAGTGTTCTTGTCGTGCTGGGTGTACCTATGGAACTTTCAGAGGTGACATCGTCATTTTATTGGTGGAAAGTCTGTAGCAAGGTTCAGTTTGCGGGACCCTTGAGCAATTTGTATGCCTCTGATGCATATACAGAGTGATTCTAAAATCATGGGACAAACATTGAGGGGTGGTAGAGCTCACTAAAACAAACAATTATNTGCTAATGATTACGGTAAGATTCGACAACTTTGGGCCAGCGATCCAACAATGGGCCACAGCTGCTTTCAGAACGAGGGAGCTATCTAGCTATCTAGCGTTTAAATAACATATTGATTTTCGATTGTCATTTTTACTTATTTGACAAAAAACATGAAAAACACATATTAAACATTGAGGGAAAATGTAAAAAACAAAAATGTATACAGTTTTGACTCGTGAATAATTGTAGCGTGACAACATTGGGCCAGGGCACGTTTGACACGTATTTTAATGGGACAAGAAGACGTGGCCCATAATTAACTTACTTGTGTATACAACAATGGGCCACACAAAAACAATTCCCCCTCCCTTCCCTTGCTACCTGGATTTGTTTTGGCCACAGGATTACATTTTTGAGATGTGTAGTTGTGCTGGATAAAATTCCCAACCCGTTATCTTAATAAAAAAAGGGTGACTATGGTTGCAAATATCAAAAAGTGGCACAAAGTTGTCGAGTTTTACGGTAATTGGGCTCTTGTAACCGGTTAAACATTTTCAGCTGTTAATGTGTAAGTAATATCGATGGAACGAAATAGGGAAGGATGTCTGCACGATAAGCATCAAATGCACATGCCGAAAATCAAAGAGAGGGGGCTGGACTTTCCTGACACGTGGCCCATCTTCAGGATATCTCCTTTGCTAACGCCAGCATAAGTGTTACTCCATTTTTAAAACGGCATCACGCATCAAGAAGACGCAAGGCGACTTCAAAGAAAGCCAGCTACGTCTAGGCAGCAAGATATATAAATGGCCTCAATACAGCATTTTCTGACCCGACAGGTCGACCGCTGAAAATACAGAAATTTACGCATAAATTAAAGAGGCAAGGACGAAATTATACATTTTTGAGGCGACGATTAAAAAACAGAACAAGAAACACTCCCCCAAAGCGGTAAAAATCAAACGATCACTCCATAAATGGTGGATGATAGCCGGAGCTAATTATTTTTTTATTAGTCACACCATAACTAGTAGAGAGCAAGAAGAAGGAAATAGGGTGCGTTCCTAAATACCAGTCACTACTATCACATATATCAACTCGCTTCACACAACCAGCGATACTATCATTTTGTTATGCGGCATTTTACATTAATACCATACACACTTTATAACATTATATTTACAGAAAATCATTTAAATATTACATTCACAAACCAAATACAAGATATTTCAATACAGAATTTACAAGTACTTTTAAATAAAGTTACTACAATCGGTTGACACAACAGCTTAACCTGATCAAAGTAAATGGTCGCCGATCAATTTTAAAATTAAAAAGTGACGAAATCTTGGAACGTTGCAAGTTGAATAAACAAAATAACAGAAACATTTAATAAAACGTTATCAAACCTTGATTTTACATAGAAATGAACAATAAAGCCAGGTGCCGCTGAAGAAAACAAGCGGCTTTGCAGAGAAAACCAAAAACATTGCCTAGAAGTGAATACAAGGTGAAAAGAACATAGTTAAAAATAAACGAGTGTCTTCAAAAGGCACATATTTCCTCTAGAACTTACTATTTACGACTTTCAAAATAAGTATTTTCACAATTTTGTTTCGCACCATTTTGTACCACCGGAATTCGAGGCATCAATTTAAAATGTCATATTATACTTAATTTTACTTCAAAACATATGTCACCAAATTTTGTAGAAGTAGAAAAAATAACAGTTTGTAAAGAATAGCGAAATTTTTTGATAAACGGAAATAGTCTCAGACTGTAGAAAACAAACAACTATATATATTACTGTTTTTCTTCTTATTATTTCGTTATTAATATTAAGACCTGTGGTTTTTCATTTTAAGTTGCCTGTAAAGAAGAATATAACAATTATTTTAATTAGGTACTGACAGGACCATCACATTTTTGTCAAAATTGTGTTAGAATTTTAGTAGAAATATCAAGTAAAATTTTTTGCAGACCTGAATCCCAGCTTTCCTAGGTCCTATTCTTGCATCCTTCAAAGCATGCACTTGGATATTATGCGAGGGAGTTGTATGAGTGAACATTATTTATCTGTTGGAAGAGGAATCAATTCACTTAGGGCGACTTCCCGGATCCTGCCTCTAGTTAATTCATTTCGGATAATTTACGAACGAGGTGATACGTCTGCAAGTTATGGTATTGTCACGTGTCGCTGGTCCGCGCCACTCACGTTCACCCGCCCCACGCGAGCAAGCGAAGAGGACGGAGAGTCGTTATATGATAGCAGCGGTGGCAAGTCAAAGGATTGTTTTGAATGAAAGAGCGAGTGATAGGCTGGTGGCCGCGTATCTGTTACAGAAAGCGAGCCGACACGACAATTCTTTTTGTGGCCCGGTGTTTCCTTCACATGGGAAGGCGCCGAGAGCTGGAGGTCAAATTTGTAATGTTAGACGAGGAAAGAGGCCTATCATAAAGGACGCCGCCGCACAAGCTGACAAACCTATCGCAGCTCGCACCTCGCTGACCCTGAGAAGCTCATATTTCTCTATGTATCACGCAGGAATGTCATCATCGCGATTATCTTTTCCAGAACAACTTGGATTGTCGAGAACGTTCTAGGCGGCACCTACCTCAAGTACAAATATCACATGCGGGCCTCTGAGGAGGGAGTGATTAAGAACTGAGAGTTTGGCGTCTCGTGCGACCTTAAGCGACAGTTGGGCGATTTCAGAGCGGCGAGGGACGACTGCAGCGATCTGCGAGAGTGCGTCGGCGAGCTTGTGTGCAGTGAAGAGTGGGACTGATCTGCGGGACTGTGGACTGGATGCGTCAGTGAAAAGACAATCGGGACGACGGAAATAGACAGTTTTTACGCGCATCATGTGCGCCATCGCCGCTAAGCGCAAGGCTTTGAACTGGCGTGCAGTGTTCTTGTCGTGCTGCGTGCACCTATGGAACTTTCAGAGGTGACATCGTAATTTAATTGGTGGAAAGTCTATAGCAAGGTTCAGTCTGCAGGACCCTTGAGCAATCTGTAAGCCTCTGATGCATATATTTTGAAGCACAGACCTTTCAAACAGCACTTTTTATGTTATACTATACTGTAGTGCTCTGAAAGTGTTTTTCTAACGTGCGTGACGTCTTAGAAGCACTCAATAGCCCTCGTCTGAAGTGTGCTGTTATTTCCGCAGATCAACGCACTGGATGTACGATTAATAGTTTAGTAAAAAAAAAGGGTATTTCAAACACTACGTTGCCCAATTCAAGCGCTAAGCGGACCCCGTAACATGAAATAGAGTCCGTCGTGTTCATCTTGGTAAGAATGCAAACATTTACTACTGTATTCATGAAAATTTATTTTGAAGGGACGATGGGTTATGGAAAATAATGATAAAAGGTTTATCTGTAAAATATTGACTGTTAAACTGTTCCAAATGGATGAATTGTATGTAAATGTGTTGAGACTTCCACGGGAACCAATAACAATTTAACTGATTAATATAGTTGCTAAACGTTTTAACAGTAATTTATACTGATTCCTATTGAATTTCGCTTGCCTGGCACTAACTTATCATAGAAGTACACTGACTTGTTAATATGTTAACAGATAATTAACTGAAGTTTTGCTAAAAAAAATTCCACTGATTGAAATCACTGATTCAGACTTAGTGCTGGAAAACAATGAAATAATATCCGTGCGTTTTTTTGTCTTCACGGGCAGAGAAGAGGAGATGCCAGGTTTCCTTTGCTCTACTTACACTGGAGCATAATATTCAAAGTGGTAACTGACTAGATGGCGGCTGCACAGCGACGGTTCAGCATAGACCCACCC
Source organism: Clitarchus hookeri (assembly GCA_002778355.1). Taxonomy (NCBI): domain Eukaryota; kingdom Metazoa; phylum Arthropoda; class Insecta; order Phasmatodea; family Phasmatidae; genus Clitarchus; species Clitarchus hookeri. The sequence goes on along the minus strand of NQII01005423.1, from coordinate 103,941 downwards.
ACAAATACAATATCCATGGCGGTGGACACCATATAATTAAGACATACGCCTCCCAGGACTATATAAATTCGCAATGCACACATATCATGCATCCCATTTATTATGATGCCGCATCACACGTAACTTGAAATTTAATTAACACACGCGTCCAATCAATCAATCAATCACTCGGCTTCGCAGCCCGCCCTAAGCAGGAACCCGTTACGCACGCGTCAACGCGGTTAACACGGCGTGATATATCGCACCCTCGGATCACGAGCGTACAAACTGCGTATTTATGTGTGTNAAAAACATAATTTTAACACTTTGAGTGTTATGCCTTACTGTAGTTCGGACAGAGCAAATCTGAAGATGTCTCTACCCTTGAACAGAAAGTTCGAGAGCAATCAACGTGACTTAAGGGGCTCGTCTGCCTGGCGCTCTAACTGCGTTTCGGTGTGTTTGAAATCCAGGTATTTTTACGAAACTATCAAAAGTGCGTCCAGTGTTTTTCTGAACTACGAAAAGAACACACCCTTCGGGCTAGGCCTGTCGATTATTTTCCAGACACCATGCACATTAGAAACACAATTTCAGAGCTCTCCAACGTGTTTAAAAACTATATTTTTCAAAACGCCATCTCTCATAATATACTGGTTGTAACCCTTTCAGACCCACTTCAATTTTCTGTCTCAGATGTTGTAAACAAAAAAATTTATGATGCGTCCTGTACTTATGTCCATTCAAATTCTTGTTTAGTTGTCAGAACCAATGAGCTGTAGGCTTCACGTTTGGCTACAGTTGTATGAACCAACTGTGACCTAGGTCAGTGTTTCTTAACCTGGGAGTCCGCGAGTATATGTATGGGGGTCTGCAGTCTCATCTCTGGACCATTTAACAATAATAAATAAATGCCACCAGGTGTCTGGTAATCGCTATGCTTACTTGGCACGACGAACGTGCGCCAGCGGGCGGTGTGCGAGACTGACTGAAGTGAGTGCGGGCCGTGACTTAACAATTTACAAGTGGAATCCGATTTGAGATTACAACTTAGTAGTAACATCAACCCGAATATCACTCATTTAGTTGCAAAAAAGCAACACCAGCCTTCACATTAACGTATTTTTTATTTTAAAAAAAGTTTTTTTTTGTATTTGTAGTACTAAAATAAAGGGTCCGAAATGTTTTGCTGTTTTTTTTATTAAGGGGGTCCTTGAAAATTGTGCTTGGTTTCCTAGGGGTCCGTGGCTGAAAAATGTTAGTAAACGCTGACCTAGACCAGTAAGACGGTTTGCGAATCATTTACCCACAGGTAATATCATTGGTCGTTGATCTTCGCAGTGTGCAGTACAGACCAAAAATTAACTACACATGGGCAATGTACACACTTTTAGTACGCTGGGTCTGAATGAGATATACACGCGAAAGTACTCGAAGGTCATGCACTGGAATTACAGGGTTATCGCTTGAAGTCCCATAGGTAGAGACCGGAAAAAATCGCGAGTTCAGTGACCTGTAGGCTAGACTCTATAGTCTTATGTACCAATATGCCGATATCAACCGCACATTGGTTGCTTGCTTTCACAGTGGAAGGCGACGATTGGACCAGCATTCTCCAGGAAGTGTCAAATACGGCGTGGGCCAATGGATTAAGTTCTATAAACGCACGTGTTTGAATTCTAGCTTGTCCTAAAATGAATCCGCGAAATTCTTCAGGTGTCTACCCACAGGTGCTCGCAGCACTACGAGAACACCGCACGTCCAGCTCAGAGCCCTGCGCGTAGAGGCGAACGGCGCGCATGTAGCGTGTGCCAGTGTAGCCCTTATAACTAGGGTCTCCTGCTTTTTTTCGCCAAGAGATGTAGGCGGAAGCTAGACTTCAATATCGCGTGTGCGCACTCGCAGTCTTCATCTGACTTATTGGCCGACTCGTCTTTGCGTGAAGACGGTCTGCCACACGAGCGAGCCAATCAGAGTTGAGTTTATCCGACAGTGGCCGTCCGTGAACCGCGGGCAGGCACGCGCAACAACTCGAGTAAACCAATCACAAAAGCGGTTTTNTCGCCAAGAGATGTAGGTGGAGGCTAGACTTCAATATCGCGTGTGCGCACTCGCAGTCTTCATCTGACTTATTGGCTGACTCGTCTTTGCGTGAAGACGGTCTGCCACACGAGCGAGCCAATCAGAGTTGAGTTTCTCCGACAGTGGCCGTCCGTGAACCGCGGGCAGGCACGCGCAACAACTCGAGTAAACCAATCACAAAAGCGGTTTTNATCCGACAGTGGCCGTCCGTGAACCGCGGGCAGGCACGCGCAACAACTCGAGTAAACCAATCACAAAAGCGGTTTTGAACTACAGTGCGTAAGAAGACAACTTGTCCTGAAATCTTTTTCGCGGGAAGAAAGCTCCAAGCAGCGGCCTGCCTGCAGCTGTTTTTTTTTCGCGAACCGCGTGAGCTTTGACCCGCTCAGTCACATGTGTCAGAGCTCGTGCACAAGGTTGCACACGAGTGACATCGATGACCGGTGCTGTACGCAGCAACCCGTCAATGCTCGGTCTTCCCAGTGGCTCGTCTGGTTTGTGGAATTACCTGCATTTCTTCGGCGTCGTCGAGCACCCCCCACCACGTTGTTCACTTACTGTCGCAAGACAAATGCTGAGCACAAGTACAGCGCGTACCAAAAAATCACGTGACTACGAAACTCGGAAATCAATATGTGACCGTGCGGGTATATGCGTAGGTTAAGGTCGCCTCTTCCTCGCCCACCACTTACCTCATCGCCTCTACGCGTAAAGCGCTCAAATTGCGTTTAATACCTCCGTCGACGACTAGCCTGCACATGACTTTGGAAGGTGACCCTATATTTTTCATGGAATGCTATTAACCCATTTAGACCCAGTGTACACAATTAAGTTCATTTCGAAAGTGTAGTAATTTTTTGGTCTGTACTGCACTCTGCGAAGCTCAATGACCAATGATTAGAGACCTGAAAAATTCGNAAAGTGTAGTAATTTTTTGGTCTGTACTGCACTCTGCGAAGCTCAATGACCAATGATTAGAGACCTGAAAAATTCGTGAGTTCAATGACCTGTAGGCTATACTCCATTTTCGTACGAAAAATTATGCAGATATCACCGTTCATTGGTTGCTTCTTGTATTAGCGGAAGACGGTGATTCGGTCTGCATTTTACTGTGTGTTTATTATTGGCTCAGAGTTGTCCAGGAGGNAAAGTGTAGTAATTTTTTGGTCTGTACTGCACTCTGCGAAGCTCAATGACCAATGATTAGAGACCTGAAAAATTCGCGAGTTCAATGACCTGTAGGCTATACTCCATTTTCGTACGAAAAATCATGCAGATATCACCGTTCATTGGTTGCTTGTTGTATTAGCGGAAGACGGTGATTCGGTCTGCATTTTACTGTGTGTTTATTATTGGCTCAGAGTTGTCCAGGAGGTGTAATTTAACGGGTGGACCAATAGCATTAGCAATACAAACGTAAGAAGTTTTGAATTCTAGCTTGTCCCGAAATGAAAACTCTAATTTTTAAGGTCTCTACCAATGATCATACCTGTGGGTAAATTATTCGCAAACAGTTTTACTGGTCTAGGTCATGATTAGTTCGTGTAACTTTAATCGAACATATGGCCTACTGCTCATTGGTTGTGACGACGAAGCAAGTGTTGTGTCGACTTGATTACAGCACGCATCATAAAATTTTTTGTTTGGAACACCTGAAACCGTAAAGTGGGTCTGGAAGGGTTAAACATTGAAGTGAAAATACGTGTATGNTTTTTAAGGTCTCTACCAATGATCATACCTGTGGGTAAATTATTCGCAAACAGTTTTACTGGTCTAGGTCATGATTGGTTCGTGTAACTGTAATCGAACATATGGCCTACTGCTCATTGGTTGTGACAACGAAGCAAGTGTTGTGTCGACTTGATTACAGCACGCATCATAACATTTTTTGTTTGGAACACCTGAAACCGTAAAGTGGGTCTGGAAGGGTTAAACATTGAAGTGAAAATACGTGTATGNAATTTTTTGTTTGGAACACCTGAAACCGTAAAGTGGGTCTGGAAGGGTTAAACATTGAAGTGAAAATACGTGTATGAAGACAACTCTATAGTTCCCGTATAAAAAACTTAGCAGTCAAAACTGATCCTGGAAACACCATTCTTAACCAAGTTCGCGCCCAAAAAATTAATCCCTGGAGTTGAAATGAAAACCTGAAACTCGTCTTTGGGCATGAAACGTTTCTTAAACGCTTTTTGTGATAGAAACCACTAGAAAATATACAAACATTTTTGAAACACTTGTTTTCTGCCAAACCTCTGCATTGTACTTCATGCATCAGCNACCACTAGAAAATATACAAACATTTTTGAAACACTTGTTTTCTGCCAAACCTCTGCATTGTACTTCATGCATCAGCAAGGCGAAGCCCCTAATAGCTGTAAACCGTTCTAAAATTGTATCAAAGGAGATGTTACGAGCAATTTCACATTACAATATCATCGTTTCACGAAAATGAATCCAGAGTGCTTCGAAATACAACTAGTATGTAAAATGTTTACCCAAAAATCGGGAGTGCGTCGTTTTGTCTAAAGTCGTTTTGCCTAAAAGTGTTTCCACCTTCATTTTGCCCAAAAGTCAATTTGCCTCAAGTTATTCTGCATAAAAAGAATTTGCCTTAAATTCGTTTTGTCTAAAGTCGTTTTGCCTAAAAGTGTTTCCACCTTCATTTTGCCCAAAAGTCAATTTGCCTCAAGTTATTCTGCATAAAAAGAATTTGCCTTAAATTCGTTTTGTCTAAAGTCGTTTTGCCTAAAAGTGTTTTCAACCTTCACTTTATAAAAAGTCAATTTGCCTAAAGTAATTTTGCCTAAAAGTCGTTTCGCCTTAAGTAGCTTTGCCTAAAATATTTTCGTCTAAGGTCGTTTAGCCTAAAAAATAGGCCAAAATATGTTTACTCCGAAAATCAAGTGTCCGTAGTTATTATCACTTTAAAGAATTTCTATATTACGTGATTGTTTTTTTCTGTGGTGAAACTTTTTGCTGTTCTTGTGATTGTAAATGTAACAATTTAAATTTTCTGAATTCGTAAAAAATGTCGTGACAATAAGCGTGTTTCAATGTTGTTTTACTTTGGGAAAAAAATACTTAGGTAAAAATGTACTATTTTTTTTTTTGGCCGACATTTTAATTACATACTGTGCTATCCAAGTGAAGTCATTCTTTCTTTATCTTCAAACATTCCAATGACGTGGGNACCACTAGAAAATATACAAACATTTTTGAAACACTTGTTTTCTGCCAAACCTCTGCATTGTACTTCATGCATCAGCCAGGCGAAGCCCCTAATAGCTGTAAACCGTTCTAAAATTGTATCAAAGGAGATGTTACGAGCAATTTCACATTACAATATCATCGTTTCACGAAAATGAATCCAGAGTGCTTCGAAATACAACTAGTATGTAAAATGTTTACCCAAAAATCGGGAGTGCGTCGTTTTGTCTAAAGTCGTTTTGCCTAAAAGTGTTTCCACCTTCATTTTGCCCAAAAGTCAATTTGCCTCAAGTTATTCTGCATAAAAAGAATTTGCCTTAAATTCGTTTTGTCTAAAGTCGTTTTGCCTAAAAGTGTTTTCAACCTTCACTTTATAAAAAGTCAATTTGCCTAAAGTAATTTTGCCTAAAAGTCGTTTCGCCTTAAGTAGCTTTGCCTAAAATATTTTCGTCTAAGGTCGTTTAGCCTAAAAAATAGGCCAAAATATGTTTACTCCGAAAATCAAGTGTCCGTAGTTATTATCACTTTAAAGAATTTCTATATTACGTGATTGTTTTTTTCTGTGGTGAAACATTTTGCTGTTCTTGTGATTGTAAATGTAACAATTTAAATTTTCTGAATTCGTAAAAAATGTCGTTACAATAAGCGTGTTTCAATGTTGTTTTACTTTGGGAAAAAAATACTTCGGTAAAAATGTACTATTTTTTTTTTGGCGGACATTTTAATTACATACTGTGCTATCCAAGTGAAGTCATTCTTTCTTTATCTTCAAACATTCCAATGACGTGGGATGACTTCTTTCTCGCACAGCCTTCATTGTCGAGTGGGAGGTGTTTCTGTGAAAGAGAATGTAGCAAGCGCTAACGTTAACTTGATTACGATTATCTCGGTCGGCTTCAAATACCGCGAGCTTATTTTTAAACTAGGCGTTTCTCAATACCACGCCGTTATCACCGAACCATTCAAGTGTTTGCCACCAATTTTCCCAAGAGCTTTCCAACACGCACTATCTCCGATATTAAAGCGAACAACTATCTTGCTAGATAAGGACAGCGCACTTTAAAACTTTTATCTCTTGTTATTCGACGCCGAGTGTCTTTAAAAACGCTCTATGTTTCGAGATCCCATTGTCTTGACAGACTTGTACCGACATTATCAGACGTGACGAAAATGTGTCGCTCTAAATCAAGGCATTCGTAACTGATTTTAATTTCGCAGCTTTTTTTTTATGCGTGGCATAAACTGTATTGTTGAGAATGTTGGCCTGTGTTGACTGTGCGAGGCTGCATCGTGTCCGGTATTTCGCTGTCAGTGAATTCAGAGGAGTGTTGACACTACAACTTCAGGAGTTTGAAATGGAAACATATTTTTAAATACATAAATAGCGTGTTAATAGAGAACCTATATATTTCGTGTTGTACTTCGATAACTTCCTGAAGTTAAAATAGTTTACGTGTGACTGTGTCATCGTTACTTCTATCAGACATCCTCTGATTCACAGTCGCAGGTGTTGGAAAAAAAAAAAGTGACGCTTTCCGTACTTAAACTAACTCGTTATTTGTTTTGTTATTCTTGGAGTTGTTGGTTTTGTAATCAGCGAAATGGACTGTTCCTAACGCAGAGCAGTGGCACATTGTTCTGATCAGTTACCCATAGAGAACGTTACTGCACACTGAGCATCCTAGTGTACAGCAATGGCCAAATATAATTTTCCTGTGCGATATATACTGTAAAGGCTACACACTAGAGACCTGAAAAATTCGCGAGTTCAGTGACCTGCAGGCTAGACTCTACAGTCTTATGTACAAATATGCTGATATCAACTGCGCATTGGTTGTCTGCTGTCACAGTGGAAGGCGACAATTGGACACCGTTCTCCAGCAGGTGTCCAACACCGCGTGGACCAATGACTAAAGTTATATAAACTCACGTGTTTTGAATCCTAGCTTGTCCCAAAATGAATCCGCGGATTCTTCAGGTGTCTACTACACACACAAACGACTGTGTCACAGAGTAGATTTCTATACACAGAAGATATGGCGCGATGGTTTTCTTGATGTGGGCGTAACGCATTCTCTGATCAACTGCGCGATACTCTGGGAACGAGGGGCCACGCGGCGGCTGAGAGGGTAGACTGATCGCCTCCCACCAAGGCGAACCGGGTTCGATCTCTGGCCGGGCCACNGATTTCCTGTTTCCCCCGCCATGGCTTTCCGGCGCTGCTCCATTCTCACCTCATTTCACCCTCGTCGGCTCTCAAGATCTCACTCTGGGAACGAGCATTATGTCTGATTGGCTACTGCATGCTGCGAAAGGTTCCCTATTGGCCGGGTTGCCGGCTGGCGGAGTAGGTTACCCGGCGCTGATTGGCGAACGGCGTTCCGACATTTTGCTAGTCAGTGACACCATTTTGATGGCGTTTCGCGGTACAAGCGGCTGTTTCGCCTCTGTATTTCGTAGTGGTCTGTGCTGGAACTGCTCCCTGCTTACATACGCTGACCACCCGTCATCGCGCGGTATTTCTCCTGGTATTCCTGGAAGTTAGTGAGGAGGAGGTTATGGATGGGGTGAAGGACCCCACCCCTCTTCCCTGCAACACTTGAAGAAGGCAGAAACCTTCTACGGCTCTCGGGAACCAGGCGTGGTCCACCGGAAATATCCCCACTCAGGTGATTACTCGTGTTTAATGTCCCCAAACAAGCCCCGGGTCGCCTCGGAGTGTTGGGGCCGTGAGTAATTATTAGCTCGGAACGGCGCATTTTTAAAAAGCGGAGAGGGTCCTCTTCGTCTCCCACGTGGAGATTAGCAAAGGCGGAACAGACGCCAGGCCCCTGCCTATTTTTCACGGCGACCGTGACTGCCTTCTTTTTTTTACAACCGAAGGAAGGGATTAGCGGAAAACATGGTTAAATAATTCATAGTCCTTCCCCTTCTCCTTTTTTTTCCCCGACTGTCGCAATCGCGCAGGAGTGTGGTGGACGTTTAAGTAAATGTAGTCGATCATTCTAATTCCCCATTCCTCTAGAAAAACACGTGGTGCGCTTGGCCACTAAAATGTCCGCATTTCTGACGCCTTAGGAGGGGCCTTGGTGGTGTAATGGTTAGACTACTCTCCTCCCACGTAGGCGAACCGGGTTCGATTCCCGGCGGGGTCGCTCCCGGGTTTTCGCACTGTGAATCGTACTGCTGGTCAGCGAGTTTTCTCAGGGATCTCCCGTTTCTCCCGCCCTTGCATTCCGGCGATGCTCCACATTCACCTCGACATACTCTCGTCGGCTCTCCAAACGTCGATGTTAAGAGCCGCCCAAATCTCTCCGCTCCACCAATGCCTTAAGATTCTGCCCTCTCTGCGAGCATCTTTGGACAGTGCTGCAGTATGTCTCGTCAACAACGACCTGCGCCCATCAGATCGCAACACCCGAGCTCGTATATTAATTTGGGACTGAACATGTTAATCATTAACGGATGAGAGGTACATAAACTTCGACAAATGAAATTTTTTACACAAACAAGACGCTCAAAACACTGGCTACTGACTCCTCACTGTGTACAGCACCAATAAAAAATATCCTTCGTGTGCAACATGCCTTCAATCATGGACACGGGAACTGAAAGAGTTAATAATATATCTATTAGACCACTTTTGCATCTGAAACCTATATGTGATAATTATGTACACCGCCTGGAATTAATAAACTTACATATCTTATCTTAGATAAGTTATCTTTAGGACAAACTTCTATGAAATACTAAGTGACTATTGTGTCTACATTTGTGGATTGATTTTTGTAAAAATATCAATGACACCTAAACAATCCACACCTTGTAACAATTTTTTTTCAATGCGCTTTTTGTCTTCATATTATTATTTTTCTCTAATAAAAGAGTGTAAAGTAACTGTACCAAATCTAGTGCTTTAATCCAACGTGTCACGATTAATTCAATAATCCACTCCACTGTAAGTACTCGGCTTCCCATCTTCGCTAAGAGTAGAATGATTTGGGGGAGTCTGGGATAAGAGGATCGGGGAGTAGGCGCCAGGTGCCGGCCGACATCTTGTGACGTTACCCAAACGCCATATTGGATGTATTTGACCTTGACCTTTGAATTTGAGCCCGGTGACATTTGACCTAAAATGAGCTTGAACATAAAAAATTCTAAAATCCCAAAAAATATATTTTAAAATTACTAAAAAATTATATGAATTTATTAAAAATTTTTTTTATGAAAAATGTATTTAAAAAAAATATTATTAACATTTTATTTAAAAAACTTACATTTCCGGAGGTCCTACCACGACCGACCATCACCATTTTTTTATTGGTTACTTAATATACCAAATACTTGCATTCGCTAATAAGTTGGCAGGCCTCCACCCCCTTCCAACCCCCTTTCGCGCCATTCAACATTTACTGTCCATTTATTTTTAGTATCGTCCATTAGAGAGCACTGGTTAAGTTAAAATATTCCAGTATATCAGGTCGCGGCGAATTCCCGAGAAACGTATTCTGTAGCCACCATTGACGAAGGAAAAGCATTTTTTTTTTTAAGGAGATGGGGGCCTCGCATATTTAAGACGCGTCGTTTCAGCGCCTGCAGCGACCTCAGCAGGTATGGGTTGGTACGACATGCAGTATTCAAGAGTTGGCAGCCGTGCATAAGTTGTAGTTTGCTGTTCCTGTAGCTGAAGCAGCGGGCGGTGCGCACGGCCTCCTGGGGCCAGGAGAAGAGCGAGAGTCCAGCCTACAGCAGTGACTTCACGGTATATAACCAGACTTGGTACATTTCGCACCTGAAATATAAATTCTAGTATAAATATTTATTATGTCAGTCACGAGTATATATACACACACATCAAATGTGAAATAACATAGAGTAAATTTTTTGTAAATGTTTAATCCCTCACACCAAAGTCGATTTTGTAACAATCCACGGTGGGGGGGGGGGACCCTCACACGCAAGTTGCCAGGGGGAAAAAAAAACATTAGTTTTAATTCGTAAACAATGTACATTATGGTTAGCCCGGGAAGGACCCTCCCAGGTGAGTTGCAAAAACTTGTGACCGACTCGCTAACCGCTAACTTTTCATCGTTGCCCTGCAAGCGAATAATTGTTTTAATGTGAAAATATATTTCGTCCTCGTGTTATATTCGCCCAGCTTGAACTCACGGACACGTTTAAATTAGACAACTGACTACTGGCAGACCGATCCCTCACAATACTAACCCCTAAATTACCTCTAACAACCCCTAAATGACCTTTAATAGAAGTTAAAAATAGTATGTTCTGGGCCACCTGGCTGGTGGTGAGGGAGCCGGGAAGCCACGATGGCCATATTTAATGATTTCACGAGTAAATTTCCTGCTCTTTCATTCCTCATCAGCAGTGGCCATCTTGGATTTCTATTTTTTCCTTTTGGATTTTTCTTTTTTCCCTTGGAATTTCCCTTTTTCCCCTTCTGCTCTATCATTCCACCTTGGTACTTCACGCTCTTACATTCCGATTATTTTTTCTCCTGCTCCATCATTCCGATTTTTTTCATGCTCTGTAGATTCCTTCCTGTCTTTCTCGTCCATTCTATCCCTTGAGGTTTTTTCTCATATTCCTTCCAGTATCCTTTATTTGCACCCTTTCCTCTCTCTTGCTTTTCGAGCCCTTCATCTTGGATGTTCCCTCATCAACGTCGTCTGCTGTAGGTGGCCATTTTTGATTCCCGCACCTGCCACCAGAGTGTTTGAAGTTCTACAGTTAATGGCTAGCAGAGCTGGTATCGGCGCAGCCATTCTGTGCATGTGTGTTGTTTCACACGTCGCCAGCAGGGACACGCTAGCATCGGGGAGGTGAGTTCAAACGGTGGCCGCCAGGAGCGATGGAAATGTTTTTTAGTCGATAGGTGTTTCGGAAATCAAAAAATGCCAGGAGGCGTATGGGATCGTTCCGGAACCCCTTCGGTCGCCAGTCGGGCGTCTTGACCACAAGACCAATGTGACATGTAGGAGAAGAGGATGTTTAGCGACGAATAGGTATATAATAGATATTACCATCCCGACAAATGGGAAAAATAATGTGGACAGACCTTGACATCATATGTAAAATCGCCATTGCTTGGTTATGAGAATAAATATAGTAAATACTCGCATCGGTATACGCACTCTCCAGACAATAAATTCATCATCATTGTATAAAATATAGCAGACACCGTACGCGCACGTACATACACTTCTTATATGTGTAAAAAATACCGACGTTTTAACGTTCAGAAAAAAAGTAAATACGTATACATAAAAATATTTGGGCAGGTCGCATCTCTACATTAAAGTTATGTGCATTTTTACATAGTTAATTGTGCAGCAACATACATGTGTTTCGATCACATGCGCACATCTGTCTCTCCAACTTGTCTGATCATTCGAGAGCATGCATGCACTGCTGTACGTCCAACTTGTCTGCGCTCGCGCGGTACAGGACGTAGCCAACACTTGCGCGGGGAAACATTTCTTTCCTATTTATCTGTAACAACTAGCAGTAGGATCAAAAACACAAATTACATTGACATGTATTTTGTTAGCAGCAGCATGGTCGCTCTCTCCCCTTTGAAATACCATCCACTTCATGCTTTGTCATTCAGTGCCAGCACACTCCATCTTGTCTGAAGAATGTTCTAGTTCATTGCCCCATCTTGCAACTTCTCTCATTCTTTCAGTTGTCTTTAGTGTCTGAACTGTCGAGCATGTGCAATACTGTATCTGGGTTCCCCACCAGGATGCCAGGCATGCCAGAACGTACCATACTTCTCACCGCGCATGCATCAAGTATGCCTTAAGCCCATGTATAAGCATAGATGGCTGTAATTTCCGAACTGTCGAGCGCACGCAGTTCTGTATCTCGGATTCCCGCCAGGACGCCAGGCGTGCCAGAACCTACCATACGTCGCACCGCGCATGCGACAAATAAGCCTTAAGCTCACGTATAAGAACAATTGACTGTTATTTCCGAACCATTTGAGATAGTCACCAAATTCATAACATAGTTATAGCCCCCGGCGATGAACTGGGTCGCAAGATCAAGCACCCCTAAGTCCACTTATAGGCATAGTTGCCCACCAATTCCCACCCACCAAAGCTTTAGGCACCAAATTTTCTCAGAGTGTTCCCATGATAATTTTAGAAACAAAATATAGGTTTTTTCCCTTCATCCTTAGTGTAGATTATCGAAATAATGGCCAAAGGTCGAGGAGGTAATAATACATTGTGGTTCCTGCTATTGCGAGGGGGCAAAAGGTTTTTTTTTAGAATGTTTGCATGTTTTTTCTTCATGCTTAAAAATAAGTATGTGTATAAAATATTTAAAACGAAATAACTTTTTACCATGCCTTGTATAACTGAATTCCTCTCGTAAAGGAAAGTGCATGTGTGACTCGGCTGGTCTGCCACCCCGGAGCCTGACGCATCTCTCTCTCTCTCTCTCTCTCTCTCGGCTAGTGTTCTGTACCATCCCTTCGACTTGCCGTGACCTGCACGGTGCCCGCGCTGCCGGCCGACCAAATGGGCTGCCTTACAGATTCTCACGATGTTAGTTGATCGCACAACATCGACCTGGTCGGATGCGTACTGCTGCTAGGGATGCGGGTTATGAGTGCTGGCCGTAATCTACATGTGATGGTTTCGTTTCAGTCGGTTCGTAAGGAAGTCGTTTGTTATTCTGTTGTACCAACCAGGACAGCCAGGTCTTGATTATGATCATCTAACACGAAGTACAATGCTCGAAGCTTGTGCAATATGGGCTGGTTGGTAAGTGCTTGTAACTAGTTTTCTTTACGTTTTATTTTTTATCAGTTTTCATCGATATGTGGCAGTGCCGACCCTGTAGCTTCCCCTACTTCTCGAATCTGCCATAGTATTTTATTTTAGCTTAAGGCGACATACGTTGCTCGATGCTCGCGCATTATGCGTTGGTTGGTAGTGCCTCTGTACTGTAGCACAGCGCGGTCGGAGGGTGTATGTGGGGAAAAACCGTTTGCTATTCTGTTGTACTAACAAAGGCTTCCACGTCAGTTTTCAGAAGCAAGGTCTTGTCTAGCACCGACTGATGCGATGTACAGTGCTCGTCGCTTGTGCAATATGCGTTCGTTGGTAGGTGTTTACAACTGTTTTTCCTTTACATTTATTATTTTTATCTGTTCATCAATATGTAGCAGTGTCCTTGTCTCTTGCATGACGAGTGGTTTTAATGCATGATGTTTAGTGGCAAGCAAAGGAACATAGCCTTTACAAGGCGTGTAATGCATCTTCAAATGATCACAGCTGGTAAATACTGTACTGCACTTGACAAATTGGATAATTATTTTTGAGATTGGTCCTTGTGAACATATGCTCTTTTCCTATTGCCGGGCATTCCAGTTTTTTTTTATTTTTTTTATTTTGCTATAGTTCTCGTTGCAATAGCAACACTGACATCGCTATTATGGTCTGTGGAACTATCAGGTATTTCTTATAGTAGAGGTTCGATACGATATTGTGCTCGCAGCGCACTTGCGTCTATGTTTACCGTTATTATTTATTATTATGAGACTTAATTTTTTTCACGTACGGGATGGTTTTATGTGTTGCACAAGGTTCCCCAACCCATGTCTTAGGCTAACGCTCTTTATTGCGACTTGTGGTCCTCACAGTCGAACCACACCGTTGTAGTCCCCCTGTGCTATCGGAACCGACGAGCTGCAAACTAGTATAGGTCCGTGCATTGCAATCTGCTGAGCATGGACGATGTCCTCTACACGGTTCAGCATTGGCTGGTGGTTGGCCAATGGACTGCGAGCCTGTTGCCTTCCCCTTCAAGCCGCTTTTCAAAAGTGTCGCAATGTACAGTATCGTAGATTGAATATGTGGTAGAGTGATCATGCCAGATGCGCAAAACCAGTCTCAGTGTTCCCACGCTGAACTGCTTTTCTGCCAATAGGACTGTCATGAGCCACGTGGATAGGATTTGAGGTTAGAATGCTCTTTAGTAAACAAGTGCTGTGTGATGTTTCTATATTTATTTTAACCAATTTTAATGTAGTTTTATAATGTTCAAATTAAAAAAAGTATTTAATTGATATAAAAGTGCTTCGCTATTTAAAATAAAGAATCAAACAAACACCTTCGTCACTGTTGGCCATGTGAATTTCACCGTTGTATTGGTGTGGGGGTTGGTCAATGTTGCCGACCTATCCCAAATCTGTTTACAAATGCCTTTCGGCTACTTTCTTCCAGTACTCTTATAAAGATTTCAGCCATAATCTCGCGTCAAACAAATTTCTAAAAGTTATTCGAACATATGTATTTATTTCAACTGAAGAGTTTCCTGAAGTCATAACGTCGTCATGAAGAAATTTTTTTGAAGTCGGCGTGATTAGGACATAACGACATAACTTCTGAATATTTTTAGTTTGTATTTTATTGTGAAACTTATACAATTATGGGCGAAGCATAAATAAGTTACACGTAATTTCTTTGTCTTGATCTAATAACAGAAAAAAATAATTCTAACTGTAGTCAAAAACAATAATTATGCAAACTTTTGAAATTTGCATGCCAAAACATAATCAAAAACTCTCGTAACTCCGGTATTCAGTTTTGTAAATTATTTTCCACTTTTTTTTTTCTATTTCCAACAGACTAATAATGTTACACCACAAAAATTTAAAATCCACTAAAAATTCAGAAATTTTGTTTTTTTTCAACTTGAAAATTCATTCACATAGCCAGATCACCTTATATGCACTTTTCATATTGCATTTCCTGAACGTGGTTATTAATATGCCGACGTATTTCAATTGATTGCTTTTTACATTTTTCTCTTTACTCTCGGTCCGGTTCCTGATTCAATGTTTTTTATGCCTTCCATGCCCCGTATTTTCAGCCTGCAAGCTGTATGCTCCGCTTAGAGTAAAACTTAAGTTCGACCTAATCTCGAAGTGCATTGAAGAATACTCATTTCCATTTCTTCCAAGCTGTCCCGGAACAAATTGAAACGAGTTTGGAGTAAAACAAACCCCGCCCATTCGTTACAGTGAACTGACGTGTGTTAAATTAGGAACAAAATTTTCTTACAGATCCAACTGGCTTTAAATATAAAGATTTATATATATACAACACGAAGCGATTGTAAAAGTTTAAAATGTGTAGGTGTTTGGAGAATTAAAAATTAATCTGAAGTGTTGGTGACAATTGAGTAGATAAACCTTTGCAGTGGAAGACAAGTGGAGTGTATCAGAAATGTAAACACTCGAGGTTGAAGTAAAACACAGTATTTCATTATTGGTCTGTTTTGTGATCCAAGTTATCAATAAAAGATAGCGCTATATCTTTCGAATTTCACCTTCAGTTTACCTTCCTTCTTTACGTTTGAGTCCAGCTTTTACATTTGTTGTGTAAACTGTTTACGTATTCCATGCTCAGTCCGAGCATGATCCATTTTAAGTAAATCACGTCAGAAAGTTTCTAATTTTACTGCACACAGGATCATGGTGGCTGCTAACAAAACGTTTTATCGTTAAGAACTTAATGGGTTTTTGTCCTGAAGCAAAGGCCTGAACTTAAAAAGTAGAATATCTTCTGGGACCTATTGTATATTAATTTTTTTTTTTGCTCTCTTTAGAAACGACGCCGCCAAAATATGTAAAGCGGGTTCTCTGCGGCTTATGGCTTGGAACGTTAATTAACTGTTTACAGTTTTTACTTCCGGCGGTAACTTTGAATTGAAGCATAATGAACGTTTGCTCGCACGACCTGACTTTTTCCATGCATCTTTTCGTTCGTCTCCTTCCATTCACTTTACAGCGAACAGCATATATCAAGGAAATAGTAAGTTGTTAACACCGCAAGTTCATGGTGGGCAAAACCGTGAGAACATTCGGAAATAAATAGCCTATATATAAACGACGCATTCAACTGTCCATGCGACCTACGTTACGGGACAGACGTAACCACGTAATGACATTGTCTAATTTCTCTGCAGGTAATTACTTTGTGCACATGATAGCATCAACCACGACTGTTGTATTCCTTTGTGACGACAAAGAATTTCACTGCCTGACTCCTTCCCTTGTTTCAAAACCTATTTCCTCCCGTCCCCTCCAAATCCTCCAGGATAGAGTTCAAGAGTTTGTTTTATAGTATTTGTATTCTCTCGTCTATATTTCGGTGCGAACATTTTTCTTGGATACCCCCCATATATTCTGCCTCACAACGCTGTTGTATTCTCTCTTTCTAAAAATGCCATTATCAGGAACTCACTTTGCACAATATTTCGCCAACAGCATCCTTAGAACACAGACAAGTTAATACTGTTCCAGCTGTGGTCATATATTTATTCCTTGTACACCACAATATTATTAGGACCTCCTGATTTGCGGAGGCTAGACTGCAACATCCTATGTGCACATTTGCCGTCTTCACTTCGCTATTGGCCGCTCGTTTTTGTGTGAAGACAGTCTGCTACATGAGTGAGCCAATCATAATTAAGTTTCTCCGATACCGACCGTTCATGATTTGCGGGCAGACTGATAAGGGGCGTAACTATTCAAATGATCAAATCGCGATAGTGGATCTGATATAAAGTGCACTGCAACAAAACTTTTCTCGTCAAGTGATTATTACGAAATCTGTGCGCCCTTGAAAAATCCTCACATAAATTGACATGTATTGACACTGTATTGTGGTTTACTTACCTGGTATACAACACACGTTCTGTTTTGAATGTTCAACAGTAATTATCTCACAGACGGTTCATATAGAGTGTTCTGACAAGACGACCCGTTTTGTTAATTTAGACGTGCTGATTAANTAATTATCTCACAGACGGTTCATATAGAGTGTTCTGACAAGACGACCCGTTTTGTTAATTTAGACGTGCTGATTAACCGGTTATCTTTAATAATTTGCTTCTAATGTAATGTTACAAAGTTAGATGCAAACATAGGGTGCCAACAGCCATTTACAAAATTAAGGGAAATAATTTTACCTACCGCGTTTTTAGAAGTGTAAGATTTTCTTTGTAACTCAAATTTAAGAAACACTGTTTGGGAGCCAAAGGTGAAAATTACAGTTTCATGCGAAATTATGTATTTGAGTGTTGCAATACAATTGGATGTATTTTTCTGTCAGTAATACGCAATAAATGCAATGTGCAAATTTTCATGAGATGCCCGATATATTAAAAAATGAATGTGAAATAAATGACAGCTTTTAATTAATATACATAGGCACATAAACACAAATGCATAGTATATACACATGTTACATTATTAATAGTGAAGAAGGTAGAAGTATGAGATAGGGATGTGCGATACCAAGGTGCCTCTCCTGAGTCCTGACATCTGTTGTTGAATGTGGGAACTACACAATACAGTGTTGCTGGCTTGTGCAAACAATAACGCACCATTTTGATTACAGTTGTGAAGTGTGGTGGATGTTTCTTGTGTTTGATGCAGTGGAGAGTTTTTNACAATAACGCACCATTTTGATTACAGTTGTGAAGTGTGGTGGATGTTTCTTGTGTTTGATGCAGTGGAGAGTTTTTGTACAGTCATATTTAAGTGTGATTTACAAAGTCATATGTTGAAAACTTCAATTTAAAAATAAGGTAAGTCGTTTATTGTAAACTACAGTTTAAAGTATCGATGAAAATATAATATATATTATGGTGTTTAGTGTGAGTGAAATGCGAATGAAAATGGCGAAGTGATATTTATACGAGACTATCTCATTACTACCGCACCGTACTACTTACGAATTTATAACATTGTATTTCGATTCAGGTGCCAAGAAAAAATCTAATAAAGAAAGTAGATGTCCAAGGGGAAAATGTAGTAAAGAAGATATAAAAGCTATTGAAGCCATCAAATAAGAGGAATGAGGTAATATAAAAACAGCTAAAAAGTGAAACGTTCTACTTCGTATCTTCAATAACATATGCGCAAGAGTCAAAGACAGGTTGAGTTTTGTGTTATTACAGTCAGATGTTTGTGGAAATCTATGGGATTATATAAGTGTTTTCTTGTTCCGTAGGTGATGATCATACTACTGTTAAGAGTGTAGTTTATACAAAGTTCGGAAGAAAAACAATTTTTGGTAAGATGCGGTGAACACTTTATTTTTCCATAGACCAGAGGTCTACTCTCGTCAGTCCTCTTCCAAGCACTTCGCTGACAGCAGCATGGTATACATCTGAAGATACCTCGGTTCCTTCCACATCTACAGGTGACAGAACACCAGTGTTCTACTCTCATCAGTCCTGTTCCAAGCACTTCACCGACAGCAACATGACATACATCTGAAGATACCTCGGTTCCTTCCACATCTACAGGTGACAGAACACCAGTGTTCTACTCTCATCAGATCTGTACCAAGCAT
Source organism: Clitarchus hookeri (assembly GCA_002778355.1). NCBI lineage: Eukaryota > Metazoa > Arthropoda > Insecta > Phasmatodea > Phasmatidae > Clitarchus > Clitarchus hookeri. The sequence goes on along the minus strand of NQII01005423.1, from coordinate 85,273 downwards.
TTCGCCGACAGCAGCACGGCATACATCTGAGGATACCTCATACTCTCATCTGTATTCTACCAAGGACTTCAACTGTGACCCATAATTGGATGAGTCCTTGTGACATATCCCCAGTCCCAACAGTTAAACCTGCGTCCACAAATCGGGGATGTAAATCAGGCGTTTCTGCAGTGATAACTTTATCCCTCTACAAACAAGCCATAATCATCACTAGGTGTAATACAAAAAGACCTTCGGTTGGAATGACGAAGAAAAGAAGAAGGATGAAAAACAGAACGAAAAAGACGCAGACCATACGCGATTCGCCCAGTGATGACTTAAGTGCGTCTGTTGACTCAGGCGGTAATGGATCCATCAATCCACCAGCGCAGTACCAACTGGGGTCTGAAGATGCAGTCTGCATATTTTGTGATTCAAAATAGTCGGAATACTCTAGGGGAGAAGTTTGGATCCAGTGTTTTTTTTATGCAAGATGTGAATCCATAGAGAATGTGCAAGGCCACAGAGCGACATGCATGTGTATGACTAGTGTAAACCCAAGTAATTGCCCCGTGTGATGATAATATTTGTATGGACACGTTAATATTTGTTCCCCGTGCATTTTGTGGCACTTTCACAGCTCATGTACTGTCTGATATTACTACTCGATTTTCAGATTCTCAAACATTGTCTTCAGATGGANTGGCACTTTCACAGCTCATGTACTGTCTGATATTACTACTCGATTTTCAGATTCTCAAACATTGTCTTCAGATGGAAAAAATTCCAATTTTGCAAAGAATGAAATACTATAGGGTACGTGATATTTTTGTTTACACAGTATATACCACATAAAATTCTGCAGAGAATAACATTTTATTTAGTTTCCTGTGTGTATATTGAGAGTTCCTGGCTCCAGACTCTTAAGAATTCGCTTTTAAGAGCCGCCCAAATCTCTCAACTCCTAACTCCAGAGATGTAAATCGTATCCCGCATCCCTACCTTCTCCTTGATTACATGCATGTGTACATTTCATACGTACATATATGTCACATATTACATACATATACCTACTTACGAATACATGTGGTTTATGTGCAGCTTTTATTGTTCTACCAACCATTATCTTTAGTTAAATTATTTTGTAGGCGTTTTGCTATAATTAAAACAATTTCCTCGCGACCAAAGAAGACACAACATGAAAGCGAAAGATAGAACAAACTGTGACTTAAAAAACGCGGAATTTAAAAAGATTTCGAATGCGATGTATGTGAGCAAACTCTTTGTTTCACGATAGAAGAACATTCTGCACACTTTTCGCGAATTTTTTTTCTCAACAAAACAACTCTAAATTCTGCAAGTTCCTGAAAGATCGTGCTGTTCTGTTCATTCTATCTATGATTCCGTTTGTTTTCAGTTTGTGCTTCTAGAATGTTCTTTTTGCCAGAGTCTGCGCTCCGTTTCGACGTTTTTATTTCTTTTTAGCGCTTTTGGTTACAGCGTATTCAACTGTTGCCTTCCTGCTGACATTCAACGGTACGTAAAAAAAAAAAATTGTTGTTTAACCCATAACAAATGGTTTGATATTATTTTATTCCTCCTCTAATGCTCTGCATCCTACAAAAGCGGCGTTTTTGTCAAAGTCGGCGTTTCGCACGAAACCTCTGGCCCACGAGGATGTGGGAGCTCTGTCGCAGCCAATGCTTTGCTGGCTAATTATACTTTTACTGCGCGTAATAAAGTGTTGATTCTATTATTTTTTTTCCCCCTCCTTTATGATGTTCGGCTGCCTGAACATTACTTTTACACCCTACCCTCTGGCGATTTTATGGTTGTCTTCCCATACACGTACCGTGTTTCTCTTCGTCTCTTTTCCCCCCCTCGCGTACGTTTTTGAGTTCCATTAATGTGCAATAAAATGTCCTCTCCCCCCCTCCCCCACCACGGAGAGTACTTGCGCGCGCCTTTGCATGTTGTAAGTGCCGTTTTACTGGTTCGTATAATGTTTCCAGACCTTGTTTATGCAGGAATACTCCCCCCGACGCACGTCTGTAATGGCTTTGAAAGCTTCTCCTCAATACCGACGTTTTTACGCACTCCCGTGTAATTTTTTTTTCTCCTCTCCTCTCTCGGTATGTCGCTGCAGCATGCAATAACCAGAGTCGCGTGCCGGCCGAGTGTTTGCGGTTGTGAGGTTGGCATCCGCGCTTGTTTATTTATGCGTCCAGATAGCAGTGGTGGCGGGTCACCGGTGAATTAATTAACTATTACCTGTCCCGCTGCAGTAACCAGCTGCGCGCGCATCATCCCGCTCGCTCGGCACAGTGCGACCGATTCGTCAGCGGGATGAAAGTGCTCCGAGTTTTTAATTACTCACAATGAATTTTTAAGCAGGGAAGAAATTAACTACTTAAAAATTTAAAATTCAACCCGAAAATATAAATGTGATTATTTGAAAGAATAATTAAATTTAACGCGCGCGCGTCACAACAGCTGCCACCTGGCATAAACTACAGGGCGGTTATGGAGTGAAGAGATTTGGGTGGCTCTCTTAACATCGAGGTCTCGACAGCCAACGAGGGGTTAAACGAGGCGATTATGGAGCAGCGCCGGAATGCAGGGGCGGGGGAAAACGGGAGATCCCCGAGAAAACCCGACGACCAGAGCGGCATCATCCGGCATAGTTCCCCACGTGCGAAAATCCGGCTGGCGACACCGCCGGGAATCGAACCCTGGTTTCTCTCTCTTCCACTGCTTCTCCGGCTCGCATAGTATTGCTCTCACACTGAGAAAAAGGTTTTGTCGAATCAAGCAAAGTTTGTCTGGCGTAACTAAACAATTGCTATAGGGGCAATGAAATATTTGGTTGTTGTAACCCAAATTATCTTGTTTTTCTTATCTGGTTGCCACAAACAAAGGTTTGGTTGGTGCGACCAGATATTTATTTGGCTCCACGTACATAAAAACACTTTCGGTGAATAGGAAATAGCAAAAGAACGACCGAGACCCTAGACCGTTTCCACCCGAGAGCAATGCTCTAGCAACCTCCGCCAAAGTAATGGGAATGCTCTAATTCACACAGTTCAACCACTGATCAATGTGCTTGGATTTGAAGTTTTACTACTTTACTATTTAGTTTCCCGTCGAACTTGTTTTATTAGGATGTTTATGCCATTATTAGGCATCGATAAACGCACTAACAAACAATGTCACTAAACCTAATCGTCACCAAAAAATGCAGACAAACTCTCGGGGCTGTATTTTCGAACGAAGGTGATCAAATGAGTTTACAGGTTATTCAACAAAATATTTTGTTGGCAGTCTGATTTCTTTTAGCCCAACGCAGGGGTTTTGTTTATTCAAACACGTATTTTTGTTAGATGAACACAATAACTTTGTTGCTTTTTCAAGTTTCCTTTGTTCAACAACATATTTTGTTGTGGAGGCTAAATATATTTTTGGCTATAGACAAACAATTCGTAATAATAATTTATAAAAAATGTCAATGGTAATGGAACATAAACCAAGATAGATTTTTATTAAACTTGTAACCACACTCATAATGAACCAAATTTAAAAAAAAATAATCAACAGGATTTTTTTTTTAATTGCTGGTTATGCCTGAAAACTAGCCTTTTCGATTACTGATAAAACACGTGAAATTAAAAATTGAGTAATATCGTACTGCATTTGTTAAACTAAACAGTTTATATTGATTGGCTACTAGACAATTTTTGTACATCAACTATTATGCACACCAGTGCGTAAGTCGCAAGAGTTAGTCCTTAGAGTGTGCAATTTCAGCAGCGGAGATGAATCCTCGCAAAAAGTTTTCATTTGAAGTGACGCAAGAGAAGGAAAGTTTGATCTGACGAGTGAGGCCTTCTTACTTACACTTAATGCAACTAGTGTAGCTGGAACTTCGAGGAAGTTCCTGCTGTCCCCTACAGAAGAACGTTCCAATTAAAAAACGCCGACACGCTAGATCATTGATCTGTGATGCTCAAAATCAATATAACTGAAATAAACATGCAGACCGGAAGCACTAGAAAGTTGCGTGAAATGTGGACTAAAACTACCATAAAACTCAAGTTATCGATTATACTTATTAACGGCACGAAATGTTCATGAACATAATACACGAATCCGAGCAATTCAAGGGGTTCTTTCTTGTGTGGTATTCGACAAACTGTAATTATTTTAATGAACTTCTGTGTTTTTTTTTAACGCCAATCATTACTGCATGTAATAAGGAAAATCCGCTTATCAACAATGACGTCATAGAATCGTAAATACGGAAGTGGCAGCAACAACAGTCTTTGGAATTGCATTTGTATTTGGAAAAGATTAATTCGCTTATCTTGGAGACAAACGAAGCTACGCTTATTATAAGTTAACTGTAGATGCGTTTGTAAATAGCGAAACGCACACGGTCGAGACTGACGTATGGGAGGGGACGTGGGTTGGTGGGAGTTACATTCGGAGCATGTCCAATGGAGTTCACAGAGATCTTGGAACGTTATTTGCCTGAAGGGTTTTAATTCCCGCGGGGTTCAGGACTTTCCTAAAAACGTCTCACTCCTGATCCTACGCCATCTAGGGGAACCGGGTTCAATTCCCGGCGGGCTCGCTCCCAGGAATTTCCGCATGTGGGTATCGTGCGGGACGATGCCGCTGGTTGGTGGGTTTTCTCGGAGATCTCCGGGTTTCTCCCGTCCTTGCATTCCCGCGCCGTTTCGCACCCACCTCACTTCACCCCGATGTCAGGAGCCGCTCAAATCTCTCCGTTATCCTGGTCCTATGGTTTTTAAACGTATGATAAAGAGTTAAAAACTTCTAAAAAGTTTACAGGCATTCTCATTGGCTTTCGAGATCAACTCTCATTTTACCGCTTGCACAAGCCGTCTTCGCAAGCAGCACGCACTCCGCGGGTCATCGACCTTTTGGAGGACTACCGCTGTGTTTCCATTTGTATCTATGCACTCGCACTGCCTCTAGGCTCCAAATTACCCCTTCCCAAATCCCAATTTTTTTTTTGTTTTTTTTTTGCCATACCTCTCTTCCCAGCCAGATGAATTTCCATTTCATTTCCCTTCGGGAGTTATTTATTCATGACGGCATGGCGGTCGCAAATTGCACGAGCGCGGTGTAGAAATGTTTATCCCGCAGTGGGCGGCCGTAAGGCTCTTACGAGCTTATTGCAGCAACGGTAAAAGCAGCTGCCGGTAGTGAACCTCGGATATGAGACACAAATAGGCCGCGCAGTACAGTATCTCGATGAAATATCCGCGGGCGTAATCATATAGTTAATTGCATTCCGTACGACTTCGTGGCTTCGAAACACCGCGTGTAGGGAGAGTGAATCGTTGCTAGAATGTGTCAGTTATTGCTCTAGGTCCGTAATTTCACTTTGCTTTAATTGCTTCGCGATTGTTGGTCATCGCCGTTCTCTTTCCGGGGTTGAAAAAAAAATTAAAAACACTTCGAGTTTGATTGTGAATACGTGTGTGTTTCTGTAGTCCACGATGTCTGGAACTTTGTTAATTGATACGTCATACTTGTCTACTGTCGGAACTCGTGCACATCACTGGGAAGCGTCCTCCAAACGTTAAGAATCAAAATTCATAAAATATATATATATGATTTCTTATTTATTGATTTATCAAGGCAAGATTTTTGTTTTGATAAATTAATACACATATAAAGGTTGTTCATGGTTATTTAAGCATTTTTGAAACCAACCTTTGTCCAATGTCACTACCCCCTACCCCCTTACACACTGACTTGGTGACAACGAAAGGAAAAGAAGTTTCACGATTTAATGTTAAATTAAAAGTGCTGGGAAAATATAATTTAAAACTGGAATGATGTTTTCTGCTTTTTTTTAAAATGCAGATAAGTTTAAGCATAAGCAAAGTTGTACAATATTTAATTTTTTATTTTTTATTTTAGTTTTACTTGACCAATGCGAGAACAAAGCGATCAGGCCCACGGCAATATTAATTCTACGTACGGCGGAAGAATACACATGTGTAGCGACATCTGAATTTCGCGAAAAGATTTCCGCACGTGCTAGATTTCATTACCCTACGGGCATACCAACTGTTTTCTCTTGCTTATTGGCGGCGTNTCCGCACGTGCTAGATTTCATTACCCTACGGGCATACCAACTGTTTTCTCTTGCTTATTGGCGGCGTGTCTATGTGAGAAGAACTTTTCCTACTTGACTGGCCAATCAGAATTAGGTAACCTCAATATCGTGCGTTTGTGATTCGCAGGCACACATCCAAGACGCGAAACACGGAAACCAAGCAATCACGAAAGTGGATTTGAGCTACACTGTTATGAAATTCAACTCATCGTGAATTCTTTTCGTGAAATTCAGGTATCCCTATGTGCATACAAAAAGATCTTAAGCAGGGCTTTCAAAAGTGCTCAGTTAACTGAACAAACAGCCTATACGCGTGACTGTGTATCTGCCAATTTATGTTCGTATTATAGTTATATTGTATAATACATGTATCATTTACTAACTGTACCTTATAATTAGACACCTGAAAAATTCGCGTTTTCATTTCGGGACAAGCTAGAATTCAAATCCCCGTACGTTTGTATTGCTAATACTATTGGTCCACCCGTTAAATTACACCTCCTGGACAACTCTGAGCCAATAATAAATACACAGTAAAATGCAGACCGAATCACCGTCTTCCGCTAATACGACAAGCAACCAATGAACAGTGATATATGCATGATTTTACATACGAAAATGGAGTTTAGCCTACAGGTCATTGAACTCGCGAATTTTTCAGGTCTCTACTTATAATTACAACAAAATATTATTAGCAGGCCTTTTCCTCCACGTTATTTATCTTAATGTCACTTGCATGTATAAGTACTTCTCCAATGCGTACACATAACTACATTAAGCCAAATTAGGCATAACGACTGGAAAAATGTCTCGAATTCTGTAAATTGCAATCGTCTGCATAAGTAACTATAGACGCGCGGGCCTAAGGACGGACTTGGCTCCGCCTACCGCAGTGAAATAGAGAGACAGAATGACTGACAAAGCACCAAACACAGGTGGCTGGCAGGTGGGCAGACGAATATGCAGGCGCTCCCTCCCACCCGTCGTACCACTGCCATCCAATTGTTTCCTTTTCCCTTGGAGAAGCGGACCGTCATTGGCAGAGCTCCCAAGTCCTAATCTACAGCAGCGCTACTATAGTGCCTCATACATTGGTTCATTAGATGCTAGTCGGAGATAGTAGAAAGTTTCACCCTATACCACGTAACATATGGGTGGCGTGGAGAGATTTGGGCGGCTCTTAACAACGTGGTCTTGAGCGCCGATGCGGGCGAAGCGAGGTGTAAACGGAGCGGGGTTGGAATGCAAGGGCGGGGGAAAACGGGATGTTCCCAAGAAAACCCAGCGGCATCGTCCGGCACGATTCCCGCGTGCGAAAATCCGGGAGTGATCTGGCAGGGAATCGAACCAAGTTCGCCTTGGTGGGATGTGAGCTCTCTATCCGCTACGCCACCGCGGTCCCCATATGGCATGGAATTCCGTCCTTATTGTCTTGCAGGTTTGTCCTTTAGTCGAAATGGTTTAGGGCACGTCAATTAAGTGCGATGCCGTCGCAAAAGGAATTCGAATGTAGGCATGTTTGACGTCTAGCTTAACACATTCAGACCCAGTTTGCACAATTGTGTACATTACGAACGTGTAAATAATTTTGGTCTGTGGTGCACACTGCGAAGCTCAATAGCCAATGATCTCACCTGTGGGTAAATGATTCGCAAACCGTATTACTGGTCTAGGTCATTATTGGTTCATTTAACTGTAGTCAAACATATAGCCTACAGCTCATTGGCTGTGACAACGAAATAAGTGTTGTGTAGACTTAAGTACAGCACACATCATAAAATATTTTGTTTGCAACATCTGAAACCGTAAATTAAAATGAAGTTTGAAACGGTTCATCTTGAATGAATCCTCTGTTATTACTCCAAGTAAACATAAAAAGGTCACAAAAATATACGTAGTATTTTTTGTTCTGAGCTTGTAAATAGAATCACCTATACTTAGGGGCAGTGATATTTCGCAAAAAGATTTCAAGACAAGATACAGTCCAAAGCACTGTAGGGTCGTCCAGCTTCTTTGATTGGCTAAAAAATGTTCTGGCCCGGGTTAACCGTTTGCGCACGAATCACGAGGGTTCAGTGTCGGAGTTACTTAGTAAGGAGTGGCTTAGTCAAAGATGGACACGGAACCAGCAGCCAATTGAGGTATAACAACAGTATTGGAGTCTACTGTGTGCTCCGATTTTTACGCGAAAAGTCACTGGCCCTAGCTATACCGACGTGTCAGTGCATACAAGCGTTTCCATAAACGTGGGCTTAGCTGTCGTATGGAACAAATTTATATTTGTGATAGACTTTGTTACTAAAACAGTTGTCGATCTATTCGATATGAATGTTAGTGTATGGTAGTATTTTCGCGGCTGCCAAGACAAGATTTTGGCTGAAAGGAATAGCCCTTCGTTAACAGTTATTCAGTTATTTTGAATAGCAAACAGTCAGTACTTGAGAGATGAAATGTGGTTAGTTCTGCTGCCTACCCAAGCCAGTGCCAGTTTTTCGTTGGTTGATCCTGGAGAGCCTATTTTACTCCAGACAGTGTTTCATCTGATTCTACTTCTGATGATGCTGGTATAGTCGTTTAGGACTCTTCGTTTGTGCGACGAATGAATGTTGGTTCAACTGTAAAATTAACTTTATTTTTTTCCTTACCTTCGTTAACAGTTGATATTTGTGAAGTAATATTTAATGTATAGTATTTCAGTATAAAATTAAATCGTTGAATACACTTCGAGTACATAGAGTACTTATAATTTTCAGCTTTTTATCCCGTTTTCAAAGATATCGACATGCTTATCTTGATGTTTGGTCTTCTAGAATTGAACATTGTTCTCTGGGANTTTATCCCGTTTTCAAAGATATCGACATGCTTATCTTGATGTTTGGTCTTCTAGAATTGAACATTGTTCTCTGGGAAATCCCAGACACAAGATAAGATGTTATTCCAATTTAACCTTTTTCGCGTTCACATATTTGATATCTATATTTTGTACGTAAGTTTTTTTTGTGATAAGCATATCTGTGGTTTTTTTTTATGCTTGCTAAGCTTGTAATCCAGTGACGAATGAATATGTTTACTAATCTTCGCAGCGAGCATTATCTGTTATATCTCGTTCTATTTATCTTCTTTTCACTTGAAATCAATGCTAGGGACCTGAACATTTCCCGAATTCATGAAAATTCGAGTTTCTGCTTACATTGGGCCATAGTTCGTGAAACACGTCCCGTACGGCTCACGACCAATTACGAACCTGCAAGGAAAACAAGGACAGAATCCCGTGCTACTTGGCCAGACGTACAACCAATGAACAAGTAAATTAACATCAAGCGCAGGCTGTTCAAGGTAAACTGAGTCTCATGGTCTGCAATGGACGTAGTCAAATCATACCAGCATAATAACATAAACTGAGCACTTCCGAAAAACTAGCTTGAGATCTACTTGTATGCACAAAGCATATTTTTGCAAAATTTGGAAAATTAACATTGGCACAGTCCTGATTACTTTAGCCGTGCGTTTGTCCAGCGAAACTGTGAAATAATTTGAAAAGCAAATATTTTACAAATTTTGCTCAGGCGTTATTACTAGAGACCTGAAAAATTCACGAGTTCAATGACCTGTAGGCTAGACTCCATTTTCGTGTGCAAAATCACGCAGATATCACTGTTCATTGGTTGCTTGTTGTATTAGCGGAAGACGGTGATTCGGTCTGCATTTTACTGTGTATTTATTATTGGCTCAGAGTTGTCCAGGAGGTGTAATTTAACGGGTGGACCAATAGCATTGGCAATACAAACGTAAGAAGTTTTGAATTCTAGCTTGTCCCGAAATGAAAACGCGAATTTTTCAGGTGTCTAACTATAAGGAAGAATTCCGACGGTGATGGGAAATAGCACAAGCAAGCTTGGCATGCGCTCTGTTTGCTCGACTATAGGGACTTCATACAGCAGTCTGTTCAGAAAAGATACAACCTTGTCACTATAGTTTAAAACACTGTTTCACAGAAAAATAAACACCGTAAACAGAGGCCCACTTACAGCGATTTTGCTGACTTTGTAACTTTTAAACGACCACAATTTTGTATCAATAACCAAATATATAAATGGGCAATGANTTTATCCCGTTTTCAAAGATATCGACATGCTTATCTTGATGTTTGGTCTTCTAGAATTGAACATTGTTCTCTGGGAGATCCCAGACACAAGATAAGATGTTATTCCAATTTAACCTTTTTCGCGTTCACATATTTGATATCTATATTTTGTACGTAAGTTTTTTTTTGTGATAAGCATATCTGTGGTTTTTTTTAATGCTTTCTAAGCTTGTAATCCAGTGACGAATGCATATGTTTACTAATCTTCGCTGCGAGCATTATCTTTTATATCTCGTTCTATTCATCTTCTTTTCACTCGAAATCAATGCTAGGGACCTGAACATTTCCCGAATTCATGAAAATTCGAGTTTCTGCTTACATTGGGCCATAGTTCGTGAAACACGTCCCGTACGGCTCACGACCAATTACGAACCTGCAAGGAAAACAAGGACAGAGTCCCGTGCTACTTGGCCAGACGTACAACCAATGAACAAGTAAATTAACATCAAGCGCAGGCTGTTCAAGGTAAACTGAGTCTCATGGTCTGCAATGGACGTAGTCAAATCATACCAACATAATAACATAAACTGAGCACTTCCGAAAAATCTGCTTAAGAGCTACTTGTATGCACAAAGCGAATTTTTGCAAAATTTGGAAAATTAACATTGGCACAGTCCTGATTACTTTAGCCGTGCGCTTGTCAAGCGAAACTGTGAAATTATTTGAAAAGCAAATATTTTACAAATTTTGCTCAGGCGTTATTACTAGAGACCTGAAAAATTCACGAGTTCAATGACCTGTAGGCTAGACTGGTCTGCATTTTACTGTGTATTTATTATTGGCTCAGAGTTGTCCAGGAGGTGTAATTTAACGGGTGGACCAATAGCATTGGCAATACAAACGTAAGAAGTTTTGAATTCTAGCTTGTCCCGAAATGAAAACGCGAATTTTTCAGGTGTCTAACTATAAGGAAGAATTCCGACGGTGATGGGAAATAGCACAAGCAAGCTTGGCATGCGCTCTGTTTGCTCGTCAATTCCTACCGTGACTATAGGGACTTCATACAGCAGTCTGTTCAAGAAAGATACAAGGTTGTCACTATAGTTTAATACACTGTTTCACAGAAGAATAAACACCGTAAACAGAGGCCCACTTACGGCGATTTTGCTGACTTTGTAACTTTTAAACGACCACAATTTTGTATCAATAACCAAATATATAAATGGGCAATGAAATATCGACTCACTTTCCTGTTCTCAAAAATATATTTACATTGAAATAGTCCATAGCATTTTTAAAAATTCGAACAGACTCAGCCGCTTACATTGAGATCCACGTGACAACTAGGCGGGCCCCTTAATCTGGAACGTGCCACGCGCAGTTATGCAACTCGTCTGTCGCTTACGGCTTTCGTCCTTGTGAGGAGAAGCTATTTCGTCGTTTGACTCTCTCAACGAGAGTTTGGGCCACTCTGATAATGCAGACCCATGATTAGCCTCAAAAATAGATTTTCTCTTACGCTATGCACGCAAATAAGCCAAAACCCTGACGTCGGAATACCTTTTTTTATGCGCGTGAAGTATAAAAATTTTTTCTGGTAAACTTCCTAAACTCTAAAGGAAGGTTTTATCTATCCGTGCAACTGTATGGAAATAATTCCACACATCAAACTGCGGACATAGGAATGTTGAGCGTTGCTAATATTCATAGTTCGAAACTTGCCTACGCATTTGACTGTTTTCTGAGAAAATGTATGAACGCCACNGGGGGGGGGGGGGAAATTACCATTTCAGCTTTCTCACTAAGTGTATACACTGGTACGGTAAATTTCCGAATAATTTCTTAGAGTGTAGGCATGTTTCCGGGTGCAGATGTGTTGCGTAAAAGGATTTCTGAGTAAACAATAAACAAATTATACTAGTCATAAGACGATTTCGTGGTCTTTGAATGATTCTTGGAGTGGGTGTAAGCGATGCTCTGGGCCATCAAGTTGCACATACTTTCATTGAACACGCCGTCAGAGGTCGTAGAAAACCAGCAAAGGCATAATCTAGATACAAAAATTATAAATAAAAAATATGCAAATCTAACTATTTTTTACTGCTGTCAGCAAACATGCGACTGGCGTATAAGTAAATCTATAGAAGGAAGATACTTACATCGAAAATAAGGACACCATGAAGAACAGAATGAGAAAACAAAAAACAAGCTAAGCCTCTATACTATACTTTATCCTACATTGTGATTATAATTTGATACACCTACTTGTACAATAATTTGCATTACGGTGCACGAAAGGTCTGTAGGTGTAAAAATACAGTGACGTAACCGGGGTTTCAGTTAAAGAGGAGCAAGAAATAATCTTTCGGGAAAATTCATTAACGTACATAGATTATATTTATGGGTAGGGCCAGTGACTTTTCGCGTAAAAATCGGAGCACACAGTAGACTACAATACTATATACACACCTCAGCTGTTGTTATACCTCCATTGGCTGCTGGTGCCGTGTCCGTCTTCGACCAAGCCACTCGGGACTAAGTAACTCCGACACCGAACCTTCGTGATTCGTGCGCAAACGGTTAACATGGCCCAGAACATTTTTTAGCCAATCAAGGAATCTGGATGACCCTACAGTGCTTTGGACTCTATCTTGTCTCGAAATCTTTTCGCGAAATATCACTGCCCCTATTTATGGGGTTAATATACTGTATTAGTGTTATTTCCACACGAAGAGATTTATTTATGGATTGTAAAGTATAAGAAATATGGAGGTTTTTTTTTAACTTTGTGTTTTAAATAACTTAATTATTTAGTCGTAGGTACCATATAATTTCGCGTTATAACTCACTGCCAAGGTAGACTGCATACAAGTGTATGTCATCCGACACAACCTACATAACTCTCGACCAATAGTAAACACTCAGCACTCTGGCAGCTTCGTTCCGTGTCGGCGAGTGTAACAGGAGGAGGAGTTCCGTCAGTGGAAGCAGCCAATGAACAAGTGGCTTCTGCTCGAATATGTAGAGGACTGTGGAGGCTATCTTGGTGCCGTCTTATAACGAACAAGTGGCAGGGTCTCTACGTATTCTTTGCGACAAGAATGGACAAACGCCCCTGCCATACGTCCCGCCTCAAGCCCTTTTAATCCTTCTTTACTCTGGCAGCAACGAAATACTGGGAAATATGAGCCTCTGCGATATACATGCACGTGAGTACTCGTATATTTCGTCGAAAGTTTGTTATCCACCCAGAACCCTCAGGACGTCACATCAACTGCTGTCCAATTGCGAAAGTGAAGGCAATTGCTCAAGCGTGTGAAGTTTCGTTGGTCGCTGACGTAGGAAGCCTGTCTTTCAAGATTAATCAAACTGTACAACATGAAGGACGCATTTAAAAGCAGTGCACACACTCAGTGGTGNAATTAAATGGAAAAGGGAGGGGGGGGGGTTGAACTGCCTCAAGTGAAGGGATGAAGGACACAGAACGACATCAGCAGTGCTGACATGTACAATGTACGAGTACGGCCAGTTCCATGGTCTATTCGCGGTTACTTCCAATTCTTCTGAAGCCCGGCTTAAGTTCTACTTTCAGTGTATTTCTCCGCCTCACGCAAACCAAAGCTTAGTCTAAGTCTAGAAAAGTATGCCAAAGGGTGAAGATACCGCGAATAGACTACAGGAGAAAATTACCTCATGGCGCGCGGCGTAATAAAATCCATCGCAGAGAACTGCGACAATATATTTTTATCACGATTACATATTTATAATTAATATTAATTGTTTAACTTGAAGGGGAAAAAGAAGTAGGTTTACAACCCCCGCCCCCAACCCCGGATATGCCCCCTGCACGCTACCGAAATTGTCAGAAAAGTACGGTTTATTTTGCATGTGAAACAAGAATGCGTATATTTTGTAACACTAACATATTTTGCTAGAAATAATATATTTAAATGTTTAAAAAGGTAATTAATAAGAGGCTATTTCTAATCAAATTTTAAGTCTATTTCCATTCTCGATACTTCAGAAAACACATTTTGCAATTATAATAGTTACTATACTTCTAAGTAAAAAAATATTGGCATTAACGTTTAAAACATTTTTTTTTTATAATCTATTTTAGGTATGTTTATTTGAGTGGCTGAAATGGATGTGAATAAAATCAATTACTGAAAATATTTGTTAACAATATCATAGGCTGGTCTCAGTAAAGTGAGCGGGACTTTTGAAATCAACGTTTGAAAAATGTCACTTTCTCTACCTACGTATATTTTAACGGGCACCCAGACTGGCGTGCGTGCAGTAAGGTTGGCAACGCCGGAGGGAAAGTAGTTCACGTCTTAACGTCGAATAAAAAGTGATACGGTAAACGTTTTTGAATACTGAAATGATTTATTTTGCTTAATTTTTTTTAATGCATACTAACGTAATAATTAGCGCATTTGTAAAATATTTACGTTTGTGATTATTTCACAGTTTTCACTTGTCCAACGTATGAATAAAGTGACGAAGCCCGTGGTAATGTTAATTTCGCTAATGGCGGAGGAATACATAACGTGCGTACACGCATATCAAAATCAGGGATTTCGAAAGTGCTCATTTTACCGCGAACCGTCTACACTAATATTTCATCATAAAACCAGAGCGCTCGTTACGAGGGCATTGCTTGATGTTTCTTTATTTGCAAAACGTGCTTTTTCAAGCACCCGTAATGGAAGTACGCTTAAATATCTATTAAAAATAATTTTATTATTGAGTTGTAAACATTTAAATAAGATAATGCTAGCAAGAAATTCTACGGTGTTTCAACATATATGAATTCTTCTTTTAAATGCAACATAATTCGTACTTTTCTGACAATTTTGGTAGAGTGTACTACTTTTTAGTGACTCGATTGCAGGTTGAACAATCGGGTGCTGGGCTTCGTTGGAGACAACTCTACTTCTTTCTTCTATGAACTTTGTAATTTTTCGGAGCTGTACACAGTTTTAATTCTTTCCTCCGTCGCCAGCGAGCCATCACATTTTTCTCTTGCAAAAAAAGGAGTTCTTTTTTTAAAATCATATTGCTGACCAGCTGTATTTCATCTCCGATCAAGTTGCCACGTTTCTTATGATTGTTTATTTTTGTAGTAAATTGATACAGGTGTGTTACAGAGTGTGCGCGAATTTATCGTCGGATAAGGTAATAAAAACTGACGTAAAGGGGATCGTTTGAATGTATTTTGCAGAGCCATGGCAGGTCGCTTGCAGAAGATGCTTCCCCATGGAAGAGTGAACTAAGTGAGACTTTATCAAATCTGCCACAGGTACATCAACTTTCAATTCAGTAAAATCTTCCATGATTTTGCATTTGCATTCTTTTTTGTACTAAAGTTTCCTTCGTAAATATGCAGTAACTGCAAACTTAATGTTTTTCTAGGTTTTTTAATTTTCACTTAGGAATTTGTCTAGGCAGTAATTAAAAAGGCACTAAATAATTATTACTCTCGAGAGGAATTCAGCAAAAAGAACATAAACAGAGGTTATTAATTTTTTCTATCTCCGATAATGAGCTGCGGGACGCAGTAATGTAAATCAGGAAGCCATTCTTTATTTACTTTTTAATTTCGGATCTTAAAGCCGATGGAGGCAGTGAGTTCCCTTTAAAATGCTGAAGCAACTTGAACTTCATATGAAATAGTAAAACAGCTATGCATAAAGCTGACCATTTACCTGAGATTCAGCTTTAAACGAGGGAAAATCACATACATGTTAGCGAAATTATGTTGGGAATATCTGAACCAAAGTAACACGTGTGTTATTTTGTAAGCCGGGGNATTCGCTTGCCTCGTCTTCAGTATGTGGTGTTTGGAAGCGCCTAATTTTCGCCACGTGTTTATTATTACAAATTTCATTCAAACTTTTTTTCGTGTTTTTTTTTTTTTTTTTCACTTTGGCGGACGTTTGTTACGATTTACGTTACTCGTGAGTAGAGACCTGAAGAATTCGCGGGTTCATTTTGGGACAAGCTAGGATTCAAAACACGTGCGTTTATATATATTTAGCCATTGGTCCACACGGTGTTCGACACCTCCTGGAGAACGCTGTCCAATTGTCGCCTTCCACTGTGACAGCAAGCAACCAATGCGCAGTTGATATCAGCATATTTGTACATAAGACTGTAGAGTCTAGCCTACAGGTCATTGAACTCGCGAATTTTTCATGTCTCTAGTCATAAGTTGCAAACGGAGTAATTCACAAAAAAACATTTAAATAATTAGAAAAATTTGAATTCAAGTTCCATTGTACTCTTTGTTCTTCCGTTAAACTTTCCGTAAGTTTAACGGAAGAATTTCCTGTGCTCTGTTCCCTGCACGAATTTAGCTAGAAACCCGCTAGAGGTTGTTCCCTTACCGAATGCCTGTTCAAATGCACGGGCGAACGTTACATCATATACAGTATCATATAGCACACTCAGATAGCTACATTATAAAATGACAATACAGAACAGTCGGATAGCTGCATCACAGAATGACAATACAGTAAAGGCAGGTAGCCTCGTATCAACGAAGGTTAACAGAGTTCACGTTGGGTTATGCAACAACTGCACACACACACACACACACACACACACACACACACACACACACACACACAAACACTACAGGGATTTATTCTGTCCTTATAAAATCTAACGAACGGTTACAAACATGGGAAGCTGCACAGCATACGAACAAACCTGACACTAGTTAAAATTACTTTCCGTGATTTTAGTATTAATGTGCGCAATATGCCCAGCTTAAGGTGTCCGCCTGACTGGAGGTACCTACTTCGCACGTCCGGGGCGCAAATCACTGAGTTGGCGCGGAGTACTCGTCGATAGAGCGTCTCTACGAGACTTTCAGCGAATGCCATATCATGTAGGTACAAGTGTTCTACACTTGACGATACTTTTTTTTTTTTTTAAGATTCTGCACCTGGATGACCATTTTTTAAAACCACCACGAAAACTCCCGCTTCAGCCATTTTCGCTTGACCATAATAATCAGCTTTACAGATAAATGGAGAACTTTAAATTGGTTTACGCGCGTGCAACGTTTCTTAGATGCCATTCCTTAGCAGAAGTCACTCAAGCGCATCGAGCAGTTTGGTGATAAGACGTTTTCTGCCGAAGATCTGAATGCTCTTTTGGCAACCTGGGCAGGCTTGCAGGTTGCACAAAACGCACATATCTTCTAGATTATCGCCTGCAGTGATTAAGTCCACGATATCTTACCTCCCTAACCTATTTAGGGATATTCATGATCCAGATCTCGCGCAGTCGATGCGCAAGATAGGCGGGAAGCACAACGGCGTAGGAGGTGCACTGACGCGCTCGCAGCGAAATAACGGAACGGAACAACGTTCTTGCGCACTTTGAACGTGTTAGAGATAACGTAGTTCGTCTGGATTCGTCACGAAGTCGGCATCAAGCGTCGTTTAAAACTGGCTTTGTCCGCGGACGTTTCTCGGGATGCCCAAACGCTGATGGGTTTGCGTGACCCTTCGAAGTCGAGGTATGAGTTCGCATGTCCTCATTTTTTTATTTCTGAAGTTGATTCGCGTATTTGAACTTTGGCCGACACTCTGTCTCAAGGTAGTTGATAAAGAAGAACAATTTCTTGTCCACGCAAGTTTTCGCGGAAACACTTGAAACACTGAAATACGTGCAGTAAGAAACCAGAACGGAAATCCACTATTCAGAAAAACCCTATGTGTTTACAACATTTAGTATATTACTAAACAAATTGAAACGTAAAATCTGATGACGCGAAACCCAAGTAGTGAAACTGAACCCGTACCGAAGTTATTAATCTCAAAGAAACTCATTAAATATTTGTCAAAATCCTTTAAAGTACGATAAATTTATGCTTTCATATTACATAACCGTTTGAAACATTAACAGGTCCGAGTTTATTGTGCTATCAGTCACTGGAAGCTCTCGCGCTATTTAATTCTCTCGGGACAATTTTCGGCGAAAAAAGAGAAGTTGGGGATAGCGCACAAATGAAGAATAATAGCAAGTACGATACTACCACCAGTTACTGCAGTGCATGTGTGTCTGACATGAATACCATTTCACAATCACAACTCAGGATAAGTGTTGAAACCCCCAGGAAAAAGCTATAAACCCAGGTCGGAGGCTCAGCATAGATGCCAAATCCTCTAGCACAAGTACACATGAGAAACAATTGTGGAAGCGAAATAGTATTCATATCAGATAAAACTAAGAAAATGACTCTAGGACATATCGGCAGCACACCTGACAAGATGATGACTTGCACGGGCTACAGTGTGCTGCTGGGAAAAAACTGGAACTGAAAAAGCAATAGATCATTACTTTTTCACAATTTCATACAATCATTATATACAGATGTTGCATATCCCAAATCACAATATATGAAATAATATATTAACTCCTTGTAACCATATTTTAGTGTACGTATTCAATCTTCCAGGATTCTTTGTTTGTCGTCCATCCACACGAGTGCCAATTTACTAGTGCATTGAGTATATACATAGTGATGGTGCGACCTTATATTAATCACATTCATCCTCATTACCTGCCGGTTCTTGAGTACATTTTTATAATCTTCAAATAAAATAATATTCTTAACAACAATTTTTGGATTACCTTGGCCTGTTTCACATCCTTTGCAGAGCCCTTATACGTGTAGAGCTTGGCCCATAGTCCAACAAACTCAATTATGTCATCCCCATCACACTCATCCTTAAATTTAACAATTACTTTTTTGTTGGCAGGTGAGTAGCAGGGATGAATGGGTGGGTGAACGCTCGTGTCGAACTCCGACTGTGTCTGAAGATGCACGGACTAGACTGTGTATTGTACACGAGTGCCCTCGGATTCTCTTTCGACGCGAAGCTTAAGAAAACATCGCACAGCAGCACATGCATCATAAGGTAGAGATCGCTGTATTCTCCAAGTTTATGGCAATGAAACTATTCCCAGACCTTCTGAGCATGTTGATAGTCGTGGAGGTTGATGTTACTGTTGGGGAGCCGGTTGTAGAAAGCATCTATGGGTGGTAGTTGCTTCTCATTATTTTCTCAATACAGGCCACATAATCATGATGAAAAACACCTTCTCTGGTTACCAACTCGAGCTTGTCTTGAGTGAAGAATCCTGCAGTGTCTCTTGGTAGGTTCTGTACTAGAGTTGCGAGGCTGGCAGGCAAGAATCTATGTGTGTCGATAAATCGAATATTGAAATTGTCGTACAAACTTTACTGAAGGTAATAAGTTTCTCTTCATTGTGCGGGATAATAAATATTTATTGTGTATCATAGTCCAATTTCTTAATAATAAAATAATCATCATACGATAAGCTGTGGAAGACGATTGGCAGTCTCTTGGGATG
The DNA here is from genome assembly GCA_002778355.1 of Clitarchus hookeri. Taxonomy (NCBI): domain Eukaryota; kingdom Metazoa; phylum Arthropoda; class Insecta; order Phasmatodea; family Phasmatidae; genus Clitarchus; species Clitarchus hookeri. Next base: position 65,663 of record NQII01005423.1, on the reverse strand, counting down.
ATGGCAAAACTTATTGGAATTATTACATGATGCCCCAATATAATTACCAATAAGATGGTCGTGGTCATGCATTTATGGTTCTTTGGGGGTGAAGGGACCGGAACAGTAGCAGCAGGTGCTGGCTAGAGCGTAGTTGACTTGTTCATCAGAACTCAGTGCCCTCATAGGTTCTGACTGGCTGTAAATGTCCTTCACCTGATTACCAATGTGTGCAGTTTCTTCGATGAACTTATGGGCAGCATTTTCACCTCGATAAATACCCACATCTCTGTATAGGCGTGATGTCTTGGAGACAGGAATCATACTCTCATGGATCTTGATGTAAATACTGTAGCTGTAGGGTTCGTGCTTCTGGTAACTGTAAGTTTACAAGGTATCAGGGTTTGGCTGACTTGATTGTATGGGTAGGAGTATCACTTCGAAGTCGGCATAGACCATTATAGGTACTTTGTCCGCATTATGATAGTTGGCAAACCTGAGTAGAGGAGGCTTGCTGTTCTCTAGCTGCTGCATTTCCACACGAACTGGTGTGTGCTCATTACAGTATGTCCCGTGCTCAGCCAGTGTCTCATCACCTGTAAGTACCATCACTCATGGAATATCATGGTACCATTTCAGATATCTACTTGCAGATGTAGATCTTCTCCTCATGTGATGTCACCTGTGGACGTACCAGGCGGGAGAAATCTTCTATACAGCAGTAGTGAGAATTCTTGTTTCTCGTCATCATCATGAGGAGGTCGAAGTGGTGGATGTTCTCTTCTTTTGCAACTCGAATTGGAACCACCTTCTTATTTTCGTCTAGAGCATATATATTGACACGACTCCAGGATTATTCCACTCGAACATCGATATTTGTCTCAGGGGTGTGGGGAACTCGAGTCCTTCAAAGTTGAATTTCGTCTTAAGTCTAGGTATCACTGGTTTACACATAGTGGTTGCTCTCCTTCTACAGATCGTGCTATGATGGACCATTTAAAACATTGGTGGTCCTTGTTAAGAGGATTAATCACCACGTTCCGGTTCCTTATGCTTTCTTGAAAGTCGATGAATGATGAAGCTCTCAGTGCATCAAGCTTATTGATTCTGAGCTGAAGTTGTTTCACAGCTGACAGTGTTCACCCCGATCCCTTCCGCTGGTACTCGTCCTCCTCCTGGGAGATCTCCTCGATGCCGGCCATCACAGCATCCTCTATGTCTGAGAAATTGTACAGTGGCACATTCTTCATCTTGAAGGCTCGCTAATCTGATTCTTCATCATGAGGTTCGGGTTTGCTAAAAACACATTCTAAAATTACATAAATTTGACTGATCCCTGGTCTTCAATTTCCTGTTCCAGTTGGCTGAATATATTGTATTTCATAGCTTCTAAATCCCCAATCCCCTACACACCACTAGTTGTGTCAGAACCTACATTATCTAACTACTATTCTCATCAGCCACAAGAAAGATAACCGACAAACCATTTTGTAGCTTGAGCCTACTAAAACCACGTGAGGAGATATCAGGACAGTTTTAGATGTGTGAAACGTGTTTCGTTTGATTTTTTTTTTTAATTGTTACTATTCAAATATATTTAATGCGCCACTGTTAGCAAACGTTTACACGGCTGGCGATATACCAGCTAATCCTTTCACATTTGTTAATGCAGAGCATATAATTTTAGTATCAAATGCAGCCGATAAAATCAGCTGATACAGCGTGTTGTTAATGTGCAGATATCTGGTCGCTGTGTGCCGGCACTCCACTGGCTGTCACAATAATTTCTAGATACGCCGAACAGGCTGCAGAAGAGGTTCAGATAAATCAGTTGAGGTGACTAATGGCGACTACTGCAGCCGTAAACCATGTTTACTACTGACGAGCGCTGTCATCTGTTGGTGGTATATTATGATAAATCTTCACTAGTGTAGGATTATTGCAGATAAATGAGGTCGAAAATGTCTTGCAGGGAGGGAGCGTTCTAAGTACAGTTTGAGAAAATGAATTTATTCAACAAACGAGAACGTATGTCGCGAGCAGATATTTTTGCAGTACGTGCGATTTTACTTCGGATTTACCAATGGATTTCATTATGTTTTATTCTTTATTTTTTACATAGTAAACCGTTTAGTCAACGTGTTCACATTCAAGGACACATTGCATATGAGTAGAGACCTGAAAAATTCGCGTTTTCATTTCGGGACGAGCTAGAATTCAAATCCCCGTACGTTTGTATTGCTAATGCTATTGGTCCACCCGTTAAATTACACCTCCTGGACAACCCTGAGCCTACAATAAATATACAGTAAAATGCAGACCGAATCACCGTCTTCCGCTAATACAACAAGCAACCAATGAACAGTGATATCTGCATGATTTTGCATACGAAAATGGAGTATAGCGTACAGGTCATTGAAACTCGCGAATTTTTCAGGTCTCTCCATACGTGTTATATAGTCCATTCGTAGTTCCATTGCGTCAAGCTGCAAAGGAAAAAAAAAAACATGTCGGAAAGCAAACGTAAAGTCAAATCATAAAGTCAAATGTTTAAGTTTTCAGTTGTGTAAGGTCCTTTAACCATTTGTGTCAAAGAAGTGTAGAAAAATTTAGAAATCAGATTAGCTACAAAGAAGAGTCTCAAAGTATTGCGAGCTGGTGCCTTTGTGTACAGTTCCGGCCATGAGTGCCTCCCATGTGCAATGTGTCTACGATCGAGGACACGGTGACTGACTAGGTGCAGTATTCTGTGACCAGGTGTTGGATAGACCTGCCAGTCTTCTTGCGGCGAGCTACTGCGGGCGAATAGTAGCTGAGCCGACGAGACACGTTCTGTTGTTTATTTCTTTTGTGGTCGACGGCGGTGCTGGGGCGTGTTTGCCATGTTATATTGGCGCGAGGAGCCCCCCGCGGAGGGTTGGAGGGGGAGGGGGGGAAGGTTGGAGGGGCGTAAACGAGCCATTGTTTGGTAACAAATGACAGACGGCGAGGGGCCGCAGCAGTTGGTGCCAGCACAAGACGAGGCTGCAAGCACGAGGGCAGACCCCAACCTCGCCTCTTTACAACTACACTCAGGGAAGACGGACGGCTGACCCATTTGACTTCAAAAATTCTTCCCCGACCAGGCCAAGCGCCAGTTTGGTTAAATGCATCAGGCGCCTCTTGGGCCAAACGTCTGTTTGAGATTATGCGACGCGTTCTCTTCATCTTCTGCCAAATGTTTTGTGTTTTATCACACGCATAAAATACTTGTGATACATGTCAAATTTAGGAAATAACCGAACACGTCATACATGGAAAGTGTGAAGAAACAGCGAATAGACTATAGGTAAAAGCAGAGTTTCCGAGGGACCACAGTCTCACACCTAGGGGCAGTGATATTTCGCAAAAAGATTTCGACACAAGATACAGTCCAAAGCACTGTAGGGTCGTCCAGCTTCTTTGATTGTCTAAAAAAGATCCTGGCCCGTGTTAACCGTTTGCGCACTAATCACGAAGGTTCAGTGTCGGAGTTACTTTGTCCTGAGTGGCTTGGTCAAAGACGGACACGGCACCAGCAGCCAATGAAGACGTTACAACAGCTGAGGGGTGTATATAGTATTGAATTCTACCGTGTGCTCCGATTTTTACGCGAAAAGTCACTGACCCTATTCATACCGCTTCGTCCAACGTCACCCTTGAAGTTCCACAATGGCCAACCATGAACATACGCGCACACATAGGCTTCTCTACCACTTCATAGAGTAGGTGAGAATACAGAGGCGAAACGCCGTGGCAGTTCCTTTTGCTCGGACGTGCCTATTCTCTGATTGGCTGTGCGAGGCCCTGGGAACAGGCCTTGCCCCTGATTGGCTACTGCAAGCTGTGAGAGTTTCCCTATTGGCTGGACTACCGTCTGGCGGGTAGGTTACCCGGCACTGATTACGACCGGCTTTCCAACATTTTGCTGACTGGCATATGCGACTGAAGTTCGCGTTAAGCGGCTGTTTCGCCCAGGGCCAGATACGGGATCCAGTCTTGGAGGTGTCAACTTTTCAGTGAATATTAAAATCTCCTACATTTTGACATGTTTATATTTCTGCTCCATTTCACCTTATAAATAATACATAAACCTACAACTACTATCTTCAAATGCATAACTCAACGTGATTAATTTTTTTTACACAATATTTCTTTGTTGTTATTTATTCAAATACAAAATTAATATAAATAAATGTTATTAGGTATGTAAAATTTCAAAATATATTATTTTAATGGTACTGTTTACAAACTTGCCGAGCCAAGTGAATCAAAAGATAATAGAAAAGGTTTGCTTGATTTCGAAAAATGCTCAATGACTAGAGACCTGAAAAATTCGCGAGTTCAATGACCTGCAGGCTATACTCCATTTTCGTATGCACAATTATGCAGATATCACTGTTCATTGGTTGCTTGTTGTATTAGCAGAAGACGGTGATTCGGTCTGCATTTTACTGTGTATTTATTATTGGCTCAGAGTTGTCCAGGAGGTGTAACTAAACGGGTGGACCGATAGCATTAGGAATACAAACGTACGGGGATTTGAATTCTAGCTTGTCCCGAAATGAAAACGCGAATGTTTCAGGTCCTCTACCAATGACGCGATGAGGGTTCACTGGTGGTATTTCTTTATGAACGTGAAGAGAGGCCAGGCCATCATGGTGGATCGGAGCCATATGTTGGCGCGATAGTGTAGAGAATATCCTCTCTGAACTGGCATTGCAGACAAGGAGTGCGCCACCCACCATGCTGCACCAACCCTGGCCTCACATCCGATCAATTAAACAAAAACAGCATTGCAACTCTACGTCTGCTCGCAGCAGCGTATTTACGTTTAATACGCGCTAACTGCCGTGTCTGTTGCCAGACTTGGAGTTGCGAAATTCTCTTTAAAAAATACCTTGAGTTACAGCAGAGTAGCATATTGCTTTTTTTTTTTCCAGTATCTTCCTTAATTGCTTTACATCGCTTCTCATATACAGAATGATTCTAAAATCATGGGACAAACATTGAGGGGTGGTAGAGCTCACTAAATCAAACAATTATTGTATAGGATTATATGGGCGGAAGTGACGCGTTGAGGCACAAACACAAAAACATTAACGACCACCACGATCGCCAGATTTATCGAGTCTCGGTTTGTTCCTATGGGGGCATTTGAAATTCCTCATTTACGAGTCTCCAGTTGATTCCATTGGAGACCTGCACGCGTGTGTGAAATACCCGGCGTATTTGAATCTGTTCGCCAATCACTCCACCGACGCTAGCAAGCCTGCATTACTGTCGGTGGTAGCAATTTTGAGCAATTATTATAAACATTGCTGTAAAAAGGCATTTAGCGGCGACGTTGTAAATAAACACTGTTGTTGCATTCCATGTGTTAGTTTTGTGTTTGTGCCTCATCGCGTCACTTCCGTCCATATATTCCTATACAATAATAGTTTGTTTTAGTGAGCTCTACCACCCCTCAATGTTTGTACCATTATTTCAGAATCATCCTGTATAAATTCGGTACGATTTCCAGAGCAAGGTTAACACTTTGGGTGTTACCGACGTCATGTTACGTCGACTAGATTTAACTGAGTTGTAAGGAATGTGCAGTGATATTGCGACTTCCGTTCTGTTCGAAGACACGGGCGAAGAAATATTACTTCACCAGCAGTTTCCATAGGGTTCTTTACGACGTAATATTGGGCCAGCAAGACTCGAAAATGTTACTTCCTCAAATGAGCAGGATGGGTTTTACATTATCCTAGATGGGAAAGAACATTTAATTTGGCCAATTCCAAGTCGGCATTGTATTGGCAGACAGCCAGCCAGTAAAGATTTTTGTACAGTGTATAAAGCGTGTCCGATGTTGTGTTAACCAATAGGACGATTTTATATATGAATCCAGAGAGCAACAGAACTGATGGTCGTGGAACCGTGAATATAT
>NQII01005423.1:41861-59662 GCA_002778355.1 Clitarchus hookeri | reverse complement strand
TACGGTGCCAGCGAAACGATGTAACGCGGTGACGGAAGCGACCAGCGAGAGTAAAGTTTGCGGACTGCTGGTATCGGTACAGTGGTGAGTGAGACTGCCGTGCGGGACTATTGAACTGGATGTGTGAGTGACTGGCATTTGGAATGTTCGCAGTAGACAGTTGGATTGATAGTGTGTAAGTAAAACGTGTGAATGAAGTGACTGTAACCAATATAAAGACTACGACAGGGTTTTAATTGTAAATGAACTCAGCATGCTGCGATTCTTCACGTGTAGCAATGTCAGCTGTACTGCAAACTAGGCTTTTGACATAACCCCAAACACAAAAATTAAAATCAGTGATCTAGGAAGCCACTGGTCAGTATAGGTTATGTTTGCACTCTAAATTCGGACTAGTAGAAAACCCTTGATTGTGTAAGTGAAAAAATTTCACTTAATGAATTAGTAACGTGAAATAATTTCACTTATTGAATAAGTGACGTCCGACTGCAGTAGCGAATTAAATATAGTTTTTATTGAATTTAGCCCAATAATTACGTGAAATAAACATATTTCCGATAGATGACTGTTTCTATTGCGCAATTTACCGTAATTTAAAAAGTAAAAAAAAAATTGTGAGTGGCTGGGATTTAGCCAACACACCCTTCCCACTTAGCTTTTCGGCCGTTACGTTACCATCTTCTCTATCCTTTTATGCAGTTATCTGACCATCTGCGCTACCAAATCAAATTGAAATATATATATATATATATATATTTCATGTGTGTGTGTGTGTGTGTGTCTTATAGTTCTTATCGAAACCGTAAAGATTTAAATTGTATGCCCTTACTTTTCGATTAAGGTTTAATTTGTATCGTCAGGATTGTTAAAACGAATAGTATATATGAGTGCACTCTCTTCACCACATTATATGCAGTTTTTTAAATCTTCAAACAGAGCGCTGTGACAATTACATGGAAACGAAATGAAAGACGTAATAACGGAATGAAAGGGTAAATGTTCATATTACCTCGTAAAATGAGGTTTTAAAATACGAACCACATTTTAGAAAGTATTTGGTAATGGTTTTATTAGTTTATTCGTTGTTATTTCACTTGATACACGTTGCTTAACGACAATTTTTAAACGTTGTTTGATGGCCATTTTTTTTACTCTGTATAACTGATCCATCAGCCAAAAAACAAACCGCCGCAAAACAGTGAAAAAAATGACCGATGAATCAGTGGAAAATGTCACTGAATCAATAAGTGGAGGAAATCTGGCATTTTTTTCCCCCACTGATTCGTCTGTTAAATTCACTGAAGTGACTGTTGAATCAGTCTGGAAGTGTTGACTGATTAAAACAGTGAAGTTCTCGCTGACTCAGACATAGAGTGTATGTATTCTTAAGTACTCTGTGACCATGCATTAACTGCAAGTGTCGAGAAACGACACAGACAAAGAGAATTACTGCCGGAATTGTTTTTAAAATGGTTCTCAGGTTTATAAGTTGTAATGAAATGTGTACAAAAAGTGTCTGNTAATTACTGCCGGAATTGTTTTTAAAATGGTTCTCAGGTTTATAAGTTGTAATGAAATGTGTACAAAAAGTGTCTGCTGTTCTTGTTTCGTCCCCGTCCGTAGTCTTGCGTCAGGAGCGTTGCCCTGGAGCGACAATTGCTTCACGCTCAAGGACAAAATTACACCTGTTTACGCTCCTAAATAGCTCTTGAGAACTTGATTCAAGGCATGACTGTAAAAGTTCGTTTACTGTGCATTTAAAGAAAGGATGTAAATTGTAGCTGAGGTTGTAAAGTTCTGCTGTTAGCACGCAGTTTTTATCCTGCGTGTTTTGATGTCCCTGCTGTTGCAGCACAGCGCCATAAAGAAACATGGCGATACTAACTGATACTACAGTACTGTGACATCGTCGCACATCGCAAACTACTGGGATCCACGCATGGTTCGGCGTCCTTTGACTAGAACATTGCGAGCCAAGTGGAAGTCATTCTGTTTGATAGTGGCCGATAGTTGTTCTGTGAGCGGTGACTGAGCTTCATGACTGTAGTCATCACGAGAAAATGTTTCCTTTAGTCTATTCGCGGCATCTTCAAACTTTCTGGATCAAATATTCGAAAAAAATCACACCAGGTTTTGTGTGTTTGATTTTTTCATAAATTTGTTAAGTAGGTTATCACGATCGTTTCCTACTTCTGTTATTATACAAGTATTTTATTTTGGGCTAAATTGGAGTTTCACTTATATTTTATTTATAAATGTACTTTTTCATTTATAATTAATGCGAATAAAAACAGGGAGAAAATAGGTGTGTTGGTAATGCCTAGTAAGAAATAGTTCTCATGTAAACTATTATAGAATTGAGTGCCCACAGATACGCTGCTTTGTCCAGTTGGAGTAACTGTCTAAGACTCAGTTAGGCTTTATGTGTGTGAGGCGGAGGAATATCGTAAAAGTAGAATTTAGCAGGGCTTTAGAAAAGTTGGAAGTAACCATGAATCTAATACACTGAAGAGCCAAAAAAACTGGTACACCTTCCCGATATCGTGTAGGGCCCCCGCGAGCACGCAGAAGTGCCGCAAGACGACGTGGCATGGACTCGACTAATGTCTGAAGGTATGCAGGAGGCAATTCACACCATCAATCCTGCAGGGCAGTCCACAAATCCAATCTGCGCCAATTTGAGAAAGGGTTGCACGTCTGTCACGTTTAATGATTCTCGTCAGTCGTCGTTTGTCCCGTTCGTTCACGATCATTTTCCGGCCGCAGCGATGTTCGAAGATGTGATGTTTTACCGGATTCCCGATATTCACGGTACACTCATGAAATGGTCGTACGCGAACATCCAAATGTTATCGCTACCTCGGAGATGCTATGTCCCATCTCTCGTGCGCCGGCTACAACACCAGGTTCAAACTAACTTAAATCTTGATAACCTGCCATTGTAGCAGCAGTAACCGATCTAGCTGCCGACCGCATCGCGTTACTCTGATTGGTTCCATACCTGTCTTATTTGCATACGCACGCCTATACGAGTTTTTTTGGCTCTTCAGTGTAATATGCTAAGCATTAATTGGTTGGCAGTAAGACTCAAGGATTGCAAGGAAAAGCGTCAAGGAAGATGGAAGTTTTCCCTCTCCTAAAACAGGCATTTTGTGACCAAGACACTTTCTAAGAAATTATGCAGAAATTCGCCTCATCAACGTATACTTAGAGTGATAGATGTGTTTTCCCCATACATTCATGGTAGTGTTACTACAGTTGCTCAGGAAAAAGTACAATTCATGGGAAAGTCCCGAATTTTTTACATTAGCGTCGTTCAATATTCCTCTACTTGCAGTCTGATATGTGGTATTAATTCCATACTATGTATAGGTCAAAGACCTCCATCACAGTCTAGGACGTTTACTAGAAAACATTTTTACAGTGTAGGTAGGAAAGCAGAATGCTACAGTCTATGAGTCAGTCAGTGGCGGATCTAGCTAGGTACATCGTTTTCCTCCTTTTTTTGGCCAATAAGAGCGGGAGCTATAAGGGCTACACTGGCATGCGCTACAAGAGCGCCATCGCCGCTACGCGCAAGGCTCTGAACTGTCGTGCAGTGTTCTCGTAGTGCTGCGTGTAGCTATGGGATTTTCAGCGGTGACCCTATCATTTCGTTCAATACAGGGTAGTGTCGTAGTTTGGATTGTATCGTATGTTTCAAGGTACGGCGGCCTGAAAAAGCTATTTCGAAGGACTACAAAATAATATTTACAGCACGCGTAGTAACTTAAAAGTAATATTCTGTCCTCATCTGGGGTATGATGTATTTTCTTAGGTAAACATACTGGGGGGCACGTTTAATAGTCGTTTAATAGTCTCGTCAAAAAAATCAGGATTTCAATCACTCTGCAAAGCAGTTCAAGGGACGCCATGCATTACGTTAAAACCACATGCTTACTAGTAGGTATTAAGCTTTAATGTTGCACATAAATCTCAGTACTTAGTAGATAGGCTGTCTGAATAATACATACATTTTCCTGTTTCTATACTAAGAGTATGTATGTATATACTGCATTATTAACACTGTGCTTAGTTTCAAGACTAAGTCTAATTTTATCCAGTGTAAAATCAAGCACCAATGTCAAGGGTCAGGCTCCCTTAGCACACCCTTTAGATCGGCCATTAAGTCAAATAATTTTACTTGCCCGACTGGACAGCCCGACCATATGAGCTACTCTCATTTACGACAAGAGACTGGTACAAGAAGTGTGATGTGGAGATCGGATGTGGCGCAATGCCGTGATACGGTATGACCGGGGGGTTGATATGGGAACCTCAGAACAAAATAAACTTTCCAAGATGGAATGGAATGATCGGAAAGAGAAGGAATCTTCTTCGAAGAGGGTGAAGATTGATGATGAGTATTGTGTTGGACTGACTCCGAAATTACAGCGTTTTTCCGGGAAGTCCATGACTTACTGCAGTATCCCTACATGGAAGTTAGGCCCGCGTGATGAAAAATATTGTTCCTAGGACACCCCGCAGGGTTTGGTTGTGATGGAGTGGACAATTCTGACATCGGACCGCAAAAAATTAATAACACTGGCCGATTACGCACTGCAGATAGCGAATGCCTTCCTCGGTTATACACAGGTCGGTGAGGTTATGACGTCACGGCAAGGGCCCCTAGGACGCCGATCACATGTTCCCACAACAACCAGGATTGTACCAACCTAACTAACTTTTCTGTTGCTAGCACTGGGCAGTTATATAATCGGGTTTGAGGGTAGCAGCAACAGAACAGTTGTGGGGAAAATTAAAATATTGTTGAAGTTGTTCTGTTGGCTATACTATCTGTTTCGTAGTAGGAGCGCAGTGCTCTGCTGTAGCAGCCAAATGTAGAGTATAAAATGTACAGTAGTAAACAGTAGCAAAAGTACGGTATCAAAAGTACGGTATCAAAAGTACAGTATCAAAAGTACGGTATCAAAAGTACGGTATCAAAAGTACGGTATCAAAAGTACGGTATCAAAAGTACGGTATCAAAAGTACGGTATCAAAAGTACGGTATCAAAAGTACGGTATCAAAAGTACGGTATCAAAAGTACGGTATCAAAAGTACGGTATCAAAAGTACGGTATCAAAAGTACGGTATCAAAAGTACGGTATCAAAAGTACGGTATCAAAAGTACGGTATCAAAAGTACGGTATCAAAAGTACGGTATCAAAAGTACGGTATCAAAAGTACGGTATCAAAAGTACGGTATCAAAAGTACGGTATCAAAAGTACGGTATCAAAAGTACGGTATCAAAAGTACGGTATCAAAAGTACGGTATCAAAAGTACGGTATCAAAAGTACGGTATCAAAAGTACGGTATCAAAAGTACGGTATCAAAAGTACGGTATCAAAAGTACGGTATCAAAAGTACGGTATCAAAAGTATGGTATCAAAAGTATGGTATCAAAAGTACGGTATCAAAAGTACGGTATCAAAAGTACAGTATCAAAAGTACGGTATCAAAAGTACAGTATCAAAAGTACGGTATCAAAAGTACAGTATCAAAAGTACGGTATCAAAAGTACAGTATCAAAAGTACAATATCAAAAGTACAGTATCAAAAGTACAATAGCAAAAGTACAGTAGCAAATGCACGGTAACAAATGCACGGTAGCAAAGGTACGGTAGCAAAGGTACAGTATCAAAAGTACAGTATCAAAAGTACATTATCAAAAGTACAGTATCAAAAGTATAGTATAAAAAGTACAGTATCAAAAGTACAGTAGCAAATGCACAGTAGCAAATGTACAGTATCAAAAGTACAGTATCAAAAGTACAGTAACAAAAGTACATCATCAAAAGTACAGTATCAAAAGTACAGTAGCAAATGCACAGTAACAAATGTACAGTAGCAAATGTACGGTAGCAAATGTACAGTATCAAAAGTACAGTAACAAAAGTACAGTATCAAAAGTACAGTAGCAAATGCACAGTAGCAAATGTACAGTATCAAAAGTACAGTATCAAAAGTACAGTAACAAAAGTACATCATCAAAAGTACAGTATCAAAAGTACAGTAGCAAATGCACAGTAACAAATGTACAGTAGCAAATGTACAGTATCAAAAGTACAGTATGAAAAGTACATTATCAAAAGTACAGTAGCAAAAGTATAGTATCAAAAGTACAGTATCAAAAGTACAGTAACAAAAGTACAGTATCAAAAGTACAGTAGCAAATGCACAGTAACAAATGTACAGTAGCAAATGTACGGTAGCAAATGTACAGTATCAAAAGTACAGTATGAAAAGTACATTATCAAAAGTACAGTATCAAAAGTACAGTATCAAAAGTACAGTAACAAAAGTACAGTATCAAAAGTACAGTAGCAAATGCACAGTAACAAATGTACAGTAGCAAATGTACGGTAGCAAATGTACAGTATCAAAAGTACAGTATCAAAAGTACAGTATCAAAAGTACAGTAGCAAATGCACAGTAGCAAATGTACGGAAGCAAATGTACAGTATCAAAAGTACAGTATCAAAAGTACAGTATCAAAAGTACATCATCAAAAGTACAGTATCAAAAGTACGGTAGCAAAAGTACAGTAGCAAAAGTACAGTACCAAAGTACAGTAACAAATGCACAGTAACAAATGTACAGTAGCAAATGTACGGTAGCAAATGTACAGTATCAAAAGTACAGTATCAAAAGTACAGTATCAAAAGTACAGTAGCAAATGCACAGTAGCAAATGTACGGAAGCAAATGTACAGTATCAAAAGTACAGTATCAAAAGTACAGTATCAAAAGTACATCATCAAAAGTACAGTATCAAAAGTACGGTAGCAAAAGTACAGTATCAAAAGTACAGTATCAAAAGTACAGTATCAAAAGTACAGTAGCAAATGCACAGTAGCAAATGTACGGAAGCAAATGTACAGTATCAAAAGTACAGTATCAAAAGTACAGTATCAAAAGTACAGTATCAAAAGTACAGTAGCAAAAGTACAGTATCAAAAGTACAGTAACAAAAGTACAGTAACAAAAGTACAGTAGCAAATGCACAGTAGCAAATGCTATCACGGAGAGAAATGCAACACAGTTCTGTTGGAATTACTATCTAGGTTAACAATATCTAGATGGTACCAACAATCCACCATATGGCTCTGTCTATTTCCTATTTTAACAGTCCAGCTGGTTCTCACAGTCATATATTTTTTTTCTCATAGTATAGTGAAAAAATTAATAGATTGTTGAATTAAAATAATTTCTTAGCTTATATTAAAGAAAGTGCCGGATGTCCCGCAAAATGTACGACGTATCACACTATACGCACCAGCCTGGGAAACACCGTACACCGCACGCACGGGTATTGCACAGTGCGATGGCGCAATGCTCCCTCGAAGCACGCGTACCAACTGAGCGGTGCTTACGACGCTAGCTGTCATTGGCCGAAAACACCTCGCGGCCAAAGAGTGTGGCAATATACACAAATTATCCCCGGCGTTGGCACTTTCCGAGGAGGAAGGGTTTAGATGGGAAGGTGCTTGGGGGGGGGGGAGCTGCTTTCTGGCTGGGTACGGCAACTCTTCGTTAGTGGGACGGCCCAGGGGTTGAAAACGTTGACCCGAATCGAGTCTCTGCATGGTTCCCGAACGCGAAAACTGCCTCAAAAATACTACTTTTTTGGGCGAAAAAAAAAACACGTGGATATCGAAGTGGTTGTAGAAACTGGAGGGGAATACGCAGCACAATAAAGTACAGGACGCGTAGGTATGGAGTGGAATCAATGTCCCCGAGCGAGCAGGGCTTTGGTTTTTCGTTTACAGTTAAAAACCCGTCACTCGTCCCCCCCCCCTTCCTCATGCAGCTCCGATTCCGGGAGAAAATGTGACAATAGATGTGTATGCAATTTTTTAGTTAGCGTCTCCTTTATTTATTATTACTGTCCCGCGCAACGCGAACGAGGATCACGGCCCAGGCAGAAAACGAAAAAAAAAGGGGCCAAAAAAAAATTCTTCCGGTTCTGGCTTGCTTTTATTATCGCTGGCGAGCGACTCGATCGGTAAAACTGCGTCAAGTAATATTTGAAGAGCGGGCTCTGGCGATCACCGACTGCGCGTCCTAATCTACCGATAAAAATAAATTCTCTCGACGGACGCGGAGAGAGGGAGAGAGAAAATTGCTGGGCGGGCAAATAGACTGAAGCAGGGGAGTAGAGAGAGCGAGCCGGTTCCAGCACAGTTGATCGGATTATCCGATAATCCGGCTGATACCGCGGGCCAGCGAGTCAATCCATAAATCAGGCCGCGAACCCGTGATTCACGCACATTAGCGCCCGCCAATGAGGGTCGCCGGGGACACCCCCCCTCCCTTTCGGACCACCCTTTTTCACCCCTCCCTCTTTTCTTTTCTTTTTTTTAAACCCCCTCCTTTCGTCGCGCCTCTGTAGCCGCGAGTCGCCGAGTCGCGTTTCCCATGAACCCTCGTGAGATGGAAAAGGANTTATGAGGACCGACGCTGAGCCAAAGGGCTTTTCATTAGGGACGCATGCAAGGGGCCGGCCAAGAGGGTGTGAAACTGCCATCGCCAAATGACAGTGTTGTAACAAGATTTTGAGTTCGTGCTGTCGTTAACCCCCTTGGAACTGGCGCACAATAGGCAAATACACACAGATGAAATAGCGCGGCTGTTCCTTTGACGTGGGCTTAAAGTCCATTTATGCTTACTTCCAACTGTTCTGAAGCTCTGCTTAAGTTATTTGTTTCTGCATCATGCTCTGCCTTGCGTCGGGACCAATAGAAACGAGTTATGTGTTTGGTGCTATTGGTCATAGTTGTTGACAAGACTGCGGAATATAGCCGTATAGCGAAATTCAAATGAAGAGTCCATTGTCGCTGCTCGAAGGGGCGGGGTTCAGTGGTGACAGCGGCCGAGAGCATTTAGGCGAGAGCTGCTCCGCATGTGCTTATTACCTATCGAAAAAACGTAAGCCGTGTCGGTGGTATTTAACAGCGCGGTAGTAGAGAGCGATGTCATCAGTTTGGTGTATATAGCGCCAGCAGTATCATGTGGTTTCCCTCCCTCCAGCAGCGAGCGTTCGGGAGAGCCCTCCCCTTCACCTGCTCCCACAAAGCTACAAGAAGATTATTTTCTCATATGATCTTTACTGTAACAACAGATGGTGTCTCCAGCCAAGTGAAGGGGGTTTTCATACTGAATGCTGTTTTCTCCTATGCACAACTGTACGTCATTAACTCATTCGACATTTGGCGAAATTGCGTAATGGCATCGCCACCTCCAACAAGCCTGATGCATATCGTCTACATGTGTCTGTGAAGAAGTTGAACATTTCACTGGCCGTTGTTCTTTGCTTGCGTCACATCTCACCCGCTAACCGACGAACGTGTGTTAATTAATGGCCACGTGTTTTGGACGGTGTGGCTATCTTTACGTGCACCTTTGATACTAATTATACTTTTTTGCTAGTGTTTACAAACTCAGCGTGCTCATTAACGTAATTTATAGCTATGCTATTTAATATGGATATAAGGATATTTTTTGAAGGACACATATTTCGTTTTGCTTACCAAACTATATTGGAGTGGAGAGTTTTGGGCCGCTCTTAACAGCGAGGTCTTGAGGACCTATGAGGGTGAAGTGAGGTGAGAATGGAGCAGTGCCTGAAGGAAGGGGCAGGAGAAACTGGATATCCCCGAGAAAACCCGCCGACCAGCGGCATTGTCTGGCACGATTCCCACATGCGAAAATGAAAATCCGAGAACGACCATGCCGGGAATCAAACTCGGTTCGACTTGGTGGAAGGCGAGTAGTCTGACCACCACGCCACGCCACCGTGGCCCCACCAAACAAGAGAAATTAAAGCGGGAGTGAAGTCTACGGACTGCGAGCATCGGCGCAGTGAAGAGTGCGACTGACGGGCGGGACTAATGAACTGGATGCTCGAGTGTAAGACATTTGGAATGATGGCAACTGTCAGACCGAACATGTGCAAATAATGAGTTAGAATCAAATTACTGTAACCAAGAAGAAAGACGCATTGCTAAGGACCGATTAGAATTGAGACAGACCTAAAATATTGCGCTTACTGAGAATAACAGAAGTAATGGTAATACTAAAAATAGTTAGTTTAATGTGCTAAACAATGGCTGTCTGAATAAATTAAAAAGTTAGTTTAGTTCATTTATTTTTATTAAGACCACGCCTTACGAACTCGGATACGCCTCTCTCGCGTCTTGTATTAATGTAGTTTCTCGTGTGGTATACGGGCAACGATAAATCCATTTCCTGAGCAACATACCTTATTTAGACCACCATGTGCCGTTAATAGAGACCCGGATATCTTGCGTATTCATTTGAGGGTAAGTTAAGAGGCGTGTGCACCTACGCATTCAAGGTCAAGAAGCGAGGGAGCTATAGGGGCGATGCTAGCACGCACGCCTAGCGGCTCATCGTCCCTACGCGCAGAGCGTGCAGTGTTTCCGTCCTAGCCTGTTACTGTGTAATTGACATCTGTGACAGTGGGACTTCATTACACGCGATGAAAGCCCACGGGTTAAACCTATGTCTCTATAATCACAGTTTTCTCCTACTGCTTACGGAAACAGCACAGGCAAGCCTTATAAATGCGTTTTTTTTTATCATTTTCACCTATTTTTTTATTCCATACATACAAAAAAATACGGGCTTAGATAATTGTATTTCACCCTTGCTGGGAAAAAAGTCGTATTCCCAGAACATTTATTTACTGAGGTGCGTGAATACGCGCAAACAACGATTTCACAGAAAATAATCCAGGAAGGACTCCTCTTGAGGGCGTTGGCTACGAAAAATTTGGTTAATTATGTATTTTTATTACATACCGTTCATATTTCAGACATTATCAGTGATTACTCTTTCTTCGCAAAAAAAAAAAAAAAAAAAACGCATAGTTTTTACATATATAAATATCAAAATCAACCATTTACTGTTTTAGAAATATACATTTCTGATTTGTGGTTCCCCCCAGAATTTTTTGTTAAATATCTTTCGGTAAGCATACCTTAAAATGAATTAAGACAAGACCTTTCAGCTGCCCTTCTTAAATTTTCTGCAAATAGTTTGTTTGATTTTACCTGCACATTACAAAAACAGTAAAATTTTGACTTTGACATGTCATTTTACCATAAACCATGCGATCTAAAAAAATATATATAATGTTAAAAAGTACTCACAGATAATGTCTGCAAGTTGAACAGTGCGCGGTACAAATATAAAATAACAAATTTGTGCATGGCCAAAGTCCTTGAACTTCAACCAAGTGTCCATCCGAGTTTCTGTTTCAGTTGGACCACGGTTTGTCAGACACATTCCAGACGAGCATCGACTAATAACGAGTCTACGAAAAAAATTATCGAATCCCCCTTGCTACCTGGTCTGGGGTTGAACTGAAGCAACGACCAATTAACAACTAACTGAGGCTCGACTACACAAAAGATCGTGCAGTCTGGCCCGTTGCCATATCAACCCGCGAAATTCCCAGATTTTTAGCCATTAACACACGTATAAAACGAATTATTATTATTATAAATTATGTGCGAACGTAAGCGGGTTCTTCCTGTTCGGCCTAAGCTGGACTCGTGAATCAAGCATAAGAGTACCGACAACTGAAAAAAAAATAGATGTGGTTTGGGTAGGGGGAGGGGGCGTCCCCACGACATTACTAAATCCCCCCTCCCCCACTTCTCCTCAATCAGTGTAAAGCAGCTGGCCCGTTACTGCGGCATGCAAGTTGCATCAGAGGCGGCCGGGAATAGAAGCGGCGTCATGGACAATTCACGAGGCACGAATTACTCCTTAATGCCCGGTCGATCGGCCCGAGGCGGCTGCAGACGGACGGGCTGCGTGCTACCCGTAGTCGCCGCCAGGTTCGCGTGCGTCGCCGTCACGCGGTGCGACAGTGCGCACGCGCGTCGACCGAGATCACGTCGTTTTGCCTCATTTCATGCGAATCTGCTACAGGCAGAATTACCTTCAGGCAAAACAATTTTAGGCCAAACTGCTTTAGGCAAAATTACTTTTAGGCAAATCGACTGAAGTCAAAATGGTTTTAGGCAAATTGGCTTTAGGCAAAATGGCTTTAGGCAAATATGGCTTTAGGAAAATATGGCTTTAGGAAAATATGGCTTTAGGCAACATGAACATAAGAAAACTCTTTAAGGCAAAACGGTTTATGGCAAAACGACGCGCTCACACATCGACTAGGCCATATTTACTGCGCATGTGCTTTTCGGTCGCCATCATTACCACACACGCGCGTTTTTACCCCACTATTAACATAACATTCTGAATTAATCTATGATAAATGCGTTTTTTTAGTTTACCAAACCAACCTTACCTAAATTTACATAAAAATACCAGTAAATGAGTTTACTTTAACCAACTCAAGTTGATGAATAAGCAAGTTTTTTTCACGTGTGCACGCGCGCAAGCCATGGCCGCCTCTGTTCAAAGGCGCTCATTGAATTTATTTTTTTAAAAAGGTTATTTGTGAAACAGCTATTAGCCTGGCGCCGCATATTTTAACGTAAATACTATCTGAGGTAGCTTACTATAGTCGATTCACATTTGCTTCCAACTTTTCTGAAGCCCTGTTGAAGTTCTACTTTCAGGATATTCCTACGCCTCATGCAAACAAAGCTTAACAGAGTCTAGAAATCGCACCAATGGGACAACGCACTGCATTCGTGCGCACTCAGTGTAAGTGGAACGAAAATGGCCGACGCATTGAGGCTTATTCTACAAATACGTCTTATAGAAAAGAAAACCTTTAAAANTGTAAGTGGAACGAAAATGGCCGACGCATTGAGGCTTATTCTACAAATACGTCTTATAGAAAAGAAAACCTTTAAAAAAAAAATGCCCTAAACATGAGAAATGTTAATTTCTGTTATATTTTCCGCAAAAAATAAACGGTGTCTGGAATACANTTTTTTCACGTGTGCACGCGCGCAAGCCATGGCCGCCTCTGTTCAAAGGCGCTCATTGAATTTATTTTTTTAAAAAGGTTATTTGTGAAACAGCTATCAGCCTGGCACCGCATATTTTAACGTAAATACTATCTGAGGTAGCTTACTATAGTCGATTCACATTTGCTTCCAACTTTTCTGAAGCCCTGTTGAAGTTCTACTTTCAGGATATTCCTACGCCTCATGCAAACAAAGCTTAACAGAGTCTAGAAATCGCACCAATGGGACAACGCACTGCATTCGTGCGCACTCAGTGTAAGTGGAACGAAAATGACCGACGCATTGAGGTTTATTCTACAAATACGTCTTATAGAAAAGAAAACCTTTAAAACAAAAAATGCCCTAAACATGAGAAATGTTAATTTCTGTTATATTTTCCGCAAAAAATAAACGGTGTCTGGAATACANCAAAAAATGCCCTAAACATGAGAAATGTTAATTTCTGTTATATTTTCCGCAAAAAATAAACGGTGTCTGGAATACATTTAAGCAGTATATTTTATAATTCGCTAGTAATAATCTCGTTTTAACCTTGACGTAACTACAAAGTGATGAATTCGCCTACAGAACCGTAATGCTATCTCGTGTTGCTCAAAATGACCCAGTGCCACCTGAAATCTTGCGTCCATAGAGAGAAGTAAATTTATTTTAGAATTATTAATCGAAAATGTATTAAGAAATAAAGCTCACCTATAGTTAAACATTCACTATAATAAGCAGATTTGTGACAATGTATACTGTAATAACAGAAAAAATATAATTCAACAAGCAGATAGTTAATTTCAGAACACAGCCCGCTGCGTTGCCAAACGTACATCTTTGCACAGAGTTATCAATCGGAGCACACAGTAGACTTCAATACTATATACACACCTCAGCCATTGCTATACCTCCATTGGCTGCTGGTGCCATGTCCGTCTTTGACCAAGCCACTCAGGACTAAGTAACTCCGACACCGAACCTTCGTGATTCGTGCGCAAACGGTTAACACGGGCCAGAACATTTTTTAGCCAATCAAAGAAGCTGGACGTCCCTACAGTGCTTTGGACTGTATCTTGTCTCGAAATCTTTTCGCGAAATATCACTGCCCCTATCAATAAATATATGGCTTACAGAGTACCACATAAAGACGCCTACGAGTAACCATCGTTATGGCTCTCTTTGTAATAAAGACGATCACCTTGACTGTCATTAAGCAAGCTTAAGTTAGAGAATAGGTCCCCCCCCCCCTGGCGGGCATCACAGCCCCTCCTCCCCTCTGCCAGAGGAGTTGACTACTTTAGAGGATGAGCAAGAATTTTCTGGCAATCATTTTTCTCGGCGCGACGTGGCGTGTAAAGAAGAATCTGGACCGTGGTCGGCGGTATTTGTGGTAGCTATCTGGCTGAAGGTAGGAATTCGGGCGAAGTCTGGTGAAGCGAAGAACATCAAAGATAACGGACGTAGCGGGAGGTTGCATGACGACAGCAGACGAGAGTTTTTTGTGGTGTCGACGGACGAGAGAGCGTGATACCCGACGAGTAGAGGACTACTACGCATGGGAGCGCTCGGAGTGTTCTAGAACATTCCGGACTGGGGCAATACGGATCAAATTAAGGTGGTACTGTGTGTATGAATGTGTGATACGCACTGTAGTGTAAATATTTAAACTTTCAAATATGGACACATTTATTTATGAAGTAATTCTGTAGGTGTTGACACACTGTTTATCGGGACTGATTTTAGTTACTTGATTCTATTAATTTCTGTGAGGTTATGGATGATTATGTAAATATTAGTCTAAATGGCAAGATAACATCTCGGAATAAATTGCTTTAAGTCGAGAGTATTTTCTGTAAAGTGTTTTGTAAATAAATTATAAAATTATAATTAAATCTTACATTGTAATAAGAACCCCCCCCCCTTAAAGAACCTGTCTATGCCCACTGACTATGATAATTAATATTTTGTTAAACGTTATGAAGCATTATTATCACGTGATACCGAACTTGTATATGTAGGAAAGTGCCTACACGAGACTAATATTGTCAACGTAAATAAAACATCAATAAATAAATTAATACATGTTATTATGATTCCTAGCATTCCAAAATATTACTTGGCGCTATGAGCAGCAGTCGTTAGATTGATGGCAGTATTAGTAGACATAATGGAGTGGACTTTCAGAAAGTGTTTATTTGTGCTCGCGACTAATTACAGTAGTTAGCATGTTACGGATGAGATGGCACTCGACTGTCAAGGCACGTGGAATGTCTTGAGTGGCAGGCGGCCAGCGGGCGGTGAAATAAAGTCCCTCCTACACGGAGCTACAACAAAGCGTGCCCCCCCCCCCAGCTACCCTGTAAAACCATCACTCCTTCCCCGGCGCACACTTGCAGTAGCCGTTCCACAGGGCGACAGTTCACAAACTGGCCGTTCCGACAGCGACACCGCCACCTGTGCCCCGAGCAGTTATAGCCCCCCCCCCNATGGAATTTATATCTGTCTACCCCTTTACAACCACAAAGCGTTGCCAACTTAGTGGATTTTACACCAGATCTGGTGAATTTTGATTCTTACCTAGTGACAAAAATTATTATCTAGTGGTCAGTGGACAATCTAGTGGATTCTTTTTAAATTTTCGATGGAATGTGAAAGTTTTTTGGAAGGGCATTGTGGTTAAATATTTCTACTATATACTGCCGTAATTAATATGCATTAATATTCATTAATTAGTGGCGTTTCATTAATACAATAATTATTTTCATTGCCGTTGCTGTTTCACTCTCTTGTTAGTTTTGCTACAAACAAAATCACATGAGATGCACATTTATGTTAATTTAAATATGTTAGAAACATATCCTTTTTATAAAAAAAAATTTTTTAACTGTTGTTTTCGTGTGTTTCACTGCCGTTATTTAAAACGCAATCACTGAAATTTTCATGTTGGGGTGAATTGCGCTGGATTTACACTTATGGCTTAGGCCGTGCTCGAATTCGTTATTTTATTTTACTGAAAGGTCACGTGATCGATTTAGTCTACAAAAATAATGACGTGTTTTGAATTTTAATATTCAGTTTTTATTATTCAACGGAACTTGACAAAATACTAAATTATCAAATCGTAACGACCATCGCTGAACAAGTGACTATCTTGGGCGTGCGAATTGAACGCTGCTAAATACCAACATACTAATATGCAAGTAAACGGTCAATTCCGGAGAAAGGGCTAGTGTTATTCTGGTGCAGGTGTTGGCAAGGCTGCACTCACGCCTCGACGCCGGCCCTTTATGAACAGTCTCGTCACGGGCGAGTAGCTCGCAGGGGGACGCGTGAACAAAGAAACTTCTCACGCCGGACCCGCGCTTGTTTCCCCCTCCTGACTCTTTCCAAACAACCTTCCACCTTGTCTCTCTCTCTCTCTCTCTCTCTCTCTCTGTCTGTCTATTCCTCCCTTCGGCCCGACGCGCATAAACACGCGCATTCCTGTGTCAGCCGCCCGCCGACCTTCGGCACCCGCCCACACGCGCTACCAACCCCCGGCCGCGCGTACGACAATTGTCGCGCGCCCGCGCCGTCATTCCGGCCTCACGGTACCGTGTACGACAAAAACGCAGCAGGAGAATGAGCTAACGACCTGCACAGTAACCACTCTGCGTATTCCAACGTCGGAGTGCTTTTCTGCCGATAGCCCTGTTTATTTGCAGAAAAGCAGTTTAATGTTGAAACACGGAGACCAATTTGGGCAACTAGCGTGATCACTCTACCCCGTATTCAATACACGGCAAGGAGCATACCAGAGATCATACATGCATGTAGGGGCAATTAAATTTTCTATAGGTAGATTTAAAAAGTGCACAGTTTGCCATGAACAAACACAGCCAATATAAATTTTTCGTTGCTTATTTTTGAAGTGCCCGCCGTTCTTGTTTCAATAGTAAGTGTCTATTTCCAACGCAGGGCAGAACAGTGCTATCTCATAGTTGTTCATTAAACTGCGATACTTGTACATACAATTGTTTTGCTAATCACTTTCCTTCACAGGTTTCGAATTTTAAAGGGAGTGAAAACTTCTCCCTTCCGAAAATCTCTCCTGCTACAGGCACCAACTGGAAATGCTTCGGTTTCTTAGGTTATCAGTCCTTTGTTGCATTTATTTCTCATTTATCCCTTCTTTGACGTCTGTTAGTTTGCTAAATATTAATTTTTCTTCTCATTTTACTTCCAAAATGTGTGCTAAAAATGTTTTTTTTCTCATTAAATATTTTCCACAATTCCATTCTGCAAATTGTTTGGCTAAAAAAATTATTTTTTAGTAGGTAACCACGAAACTATTTGTTAATTAACTAATGAGCTGGTTTTAAAATCGCCTACAAATATTTCTGTGGCATTTACAAACGACGTTTGTGTTCACGGGAAAAAATAATTTTGTATAATGGATTTTTACAATAATTTTTGTTTGTCTCTCCTCTACATTAGGGTTGCCAACCATCCTGTTTTCCCAGGACATGTCCTGGATTTTGTAGTGTCCTGGTGTGTCCTGGATAGTTTCTAAGCAAGCGCCCTGATATGGTCATGTATTTTAAAATTCTCTCTACTATTGTATGTAGAGTCTACATACAATTCTTACGTAGTAAATGATCAGCCTAAATGATCTCCCCTTTATTATTATTTTTCATGCTTAACTGCCAGTATTCAACCTAATCTATGTAGCAGGTGGCAGAACATTATCATTAGCTGGCACTACTTGTAAGTAACCAAATTAAAACCTAAGTGGTCAGTAAGAAGTAACATGCTGTATGCCTCACCA
>NQII01005422.1:121356-161581 GCA_002778355.1 Clitarchus hookeri | reverse complement strand
GAAGGCCACAGCTTTGGAGGGCTATTAAGAACTATGTTCTTAGCGACCAACGGAGTTCAGTGAGATGGAGATGTAGCAGCGATATAATGCAAGGACGGGAGAAAGGGAGTCCTTCGAGAAAAGACCCGCTGGCAAAAGGCAACGTCTGCTGCGTTTCCCACGGTTGAAAATCGGTAATGACAGCGCCGGGGGACCGAACTTATTACGTTAGTAGTTCACTGATTGTAGTAAATGAAAGACATCGTCACTGTTTTGTTAGGGATTAGACTTTATAAATTTGAAACTGTGTTTTACTTTTGTACTTGCGCTAAAATTAATTTAGCATATCGTGGATAACAAGTGAACATCGATAAAACAGTTTTGTAGTGACCAAAAAATTGCTATTGGTAACCACAAAATTATTTTACCAAGACGGGCCTTACAAACGATTTTGTGGCCCCAGCAGAATAGTTGTGTCACAGCAATGGGCATCTGCAACCACGAATTCACTTTTGTGGTCATTAAAATTTTCATTCGAATGGAAACGAAATAATGTGTTCGTTAGTGGCAGCAAGAATGTTACCTCCTTAGCAGCGATACTGGTTGATGGGGCTCACAAAAAGTGTTTTATGGTGTTTCACTTACGGATGTCAATAAAACAAATATCACATGTGCCACGCAGGCGAAAAACTAATCACCTTACCATAAGGAAAATTTATTGTCTGGTATAATTTTCGTATCTTCCACCATTTCTTCGAATATCCTGATGAACTCGACAGCACAGATAAGGCGTCATTGTCGACTCTAACGGTTGGTTCACAATAAAAAAAACCATACGCACAAAGCAAAGCCATAACAGTACAACATCCACACGACAAGAAACGTGCGAAATTGTTTCACAATTGAATACATATGTATTATTTTTATCCAATGTAATTTCACGATGAGTCTGACGTTTGTTGTCAGTGTTGGTAAAGAATGTTTTAATTTTACTGNTTTTTTATCCAATGTAATTTCACGATGAGTCTGACGTTTGTTGTCAGTGTTGGTAAAGAATGTTTTAATTTTACTGGCTGTCTTTACACGTGAAATGGACTTTTGTAACAGATTGTGGTATTGTGTTGAAAACTGACAGTGATATAAAATAAACTTGTATTTTGGATTTCTGTAACATCTTTGCTTTTACGACCGTAATGATGTGGATAATCTTTACAATTTTATGCTACTTTAGTGACGCTTGTTCTTTCCTCTAAATTTACATCTTGCGACATTTCTTCGATTCTCCAGCATAACTTATCTTCTTCCATTTTAAATAAACAACTTCATCGAACATGCTATACTCTGCTCTGATAAGCCTGTATCAGAAATGAAATTCAACCAAGTCCTTTGTACACTACGTCAGGACCTCTCATGCACACGGTCCGTTTCGCGCAGTTGTGAATCAATATGTTCTAAACCATGGCGGGCAGTTCTTGTGCACACGGTCTATGTTTCTTGTGTTATGTGGTTACTGCTATGCTTCTCATTGTGACCTGANGGCGGGCAGTTCTTGTGCACACGGTCTATGTTTCTTGTGTTATGTGGTTACTGCTATGCTTCTCATTGTGACCTGACCCAAGTTCAAGACAAAGCGACCAACCAACTTGAGCTATCATCCGCAGATACCCGAAATAGTTTGTCGTGAAGGACACACCAATGTTACTTCCGTCATAAAANCAACTTGAGCTATCATCCGCAGATACCCGAAATAGTTTGTCGTGAAGGACACACCAATGTTACTTCCGTCATAAAATATTAAGTTGCAAATACGAAATATTTTGTTATTACAACAAAAGCGTCAATTAAATCCCTTGGAGTTGAGTAAACATGTGAACTAGCACTAAATTGTCCCAGTACTTGCAAAACTACGTGTGGGCGCATACTACGATATGTATTTTAGAAGCAATAAAATTTCGCCTTCGGGAGCATTAACTTTGGTAATCACTAACGAATGTTTCTTTTTGGTTAACAAGAGATATTCATTTATCTGATACGGGATTTTCTGTGGCCAAATCAATGAAATTATGTTACCATTATTAAAGTGCCCTACGATTTGCGACAATGAGCTGTCAGTAAAATAGCTTTAAAATTAAATACACCCGAACTTCCGCACTAATAACAATTTTTCTTTCTTTATTGCCAATACCGAACCCGTTTATTTGTAAAGATCATGACTTTGTAATGGTTTACAGAATTTTCTCACTATCATTTTACATGTGTCGAATGCCACGAAAGACGACAGTCAAAATTTTTAACAACTGTTTGACATTAAAATTACAATGCGCAAGATGAATAACTGTGAGGAGGGACATAAACATTTTTTTCTACGAAAAAAATACGCTGATTCCTTTCTAACATTGGCAGGGTGGCAGTGTAAGAAAATGCGTATACGAAACCGTAGTTACGAGCGTGTGTATTCATATGTGTATTAATAATTAAAATTAGCGGTAGGAAAGAAAAAACCGAAATGTTATTTAACAAATGCAAATTTTACACTCAAACAAAATCGGTAATATAATCATGTAACAGAAATNAAAAACCGAAATGTTATTTAACAAATGCAAATTTTACACTCAAACAAAATCGGTAATATAATCATGTAACAGAAATGCCGTATGTAATAAGGCACATACCAAGTAAATATAGTGCATGGGACGGGAATATTTAAGTGAACAATAACGTTTATATTGTAACGAATACACAACAGGTTACGGCATTGTTGCACTGAATGATGTACCATGCTTAATGCACTGAAATATTCTAGTGGCAGGACACACAAAATTAAACACTTCTTACAGTTGACAGTTAGGAATAACGGAAACGTTTTGTTATGATAAATTTATTTTCGCCGAGTCTAAACTGCAAGAATGAGTATTTTTCTTTATTTATATTTAAATTTTATACGTCTCGATAAGAACGATTTCAGTTAATGTCTAATTTAAGAAAAAATCCCTGAAAATTTCTTACATTAAAATGTATATTGTTGGCTGGTGCAAAATAAATAAGGTAAATTAAACGATTTAGATATACATTTTTTATTTTATGGGTCAGTTTACTGAAGTATTTAACGTTGTTTCAGAAACCTGAAAAATATGACTGGGGCATATAGTATTAGTTGTTTTTTGTGGTTTTTAATGTATTATTTACTCTCAGTAAAGATGGAACACCGCCGTATATTATTTGCATTGATCAAAATTACACAAGATGAATATATACTGAAATATGGCTTCATCTGAATAAATTAACGGAAATTATTCATGGAATAATTTGTCGGTGCTATTAATTTACATTTTCGTCCAACTTGTAGGGTAGGCCTTTCATAAAACCAATTTACGGTGGCTTTGTAATGGTATGATATAGCAGCAATAAAGATACTGCTTCGAGTGTTCTGTTTCAGAGAGTATATAAAGTGCTGGTGAGAAGGGAGACATTTCAGTGGCGAGCGCATGTATTTCCTTGAACTATTAAGTAAAATAACTTTCGTCAAACACAAAGAATAGTGGCATTCAAAACGGATGCGCTTGCCATGGAGTAAAAGTTTACAAGGGCGGATCATGGTAAAGTAAGCACTTTCGAAACTNGTGGCATTCAAAACGGATGCGCTTGCCATGGAGTAAAAGTTTACAAGGGCGGATCATGGTAAAGTAAGCACTTTCGAAACTGACTTTTTGAAAAGAAAAAAAAAATCACTCGCCATGACTACGTATGTATTGCCTGCTACAGTATACACTGGCGTACAGGCTCACAGTTAACTATACGAATAAATACAGTTGTAGTGGCGCCGCTGTAACTCAGGACTCGGGATCTGTGCCAATGTCGGGCCACTTCTCTTCGGGGGGAGGAAACAATTGGACGACGGTGGTACGGCAGGTGCGAGGGAGTGCCCGCAGGTTCGTCTGCCCGCCTGCCAGCCACCCGTGGTTGGTGCTTTGTCAGTCGTTCTGTCTCTCTCTTTCACTTGGGTAGGCGGACTATAGTACCTAAGATTTGACGTCGTGTTGCTCGTATCGCGAGCGTAACGTTGAAATGTATGGCTACTGAAGTTATTGTGTCTCACACATTAAAGTACGAATTTACATATTATAGTTTATTCACGCTTATTGTCAACTTTTCTGAAGCCCTGCTAAAGTTCTACTTCCAGGATATCCCTCCGCCTCATGAAAACAAAGCTTAGTCGAGTATAGAAAATTATTCCAAAGCGACTACGCACCCCATTCGTGCGCACTCAATGTAATGATATTTTGCACAAGAACTATTTCTTGCTAAGCATTACCGACACACCTAATTTATCTCTGTTTTTATTTTTATTAACTATAAATCAAATATTATAATTTATACGTAAACTATAATCAAAATTTAAATTTAACCTAAAAATAAGGCTATTTTAAGTTAACACACATATAAAACTGTGATAAGTAACATGTTGAGGAAACAAACTACCTCCACCATGGTCTTGGGCGTTGAGCGGGGTGGGGGAGGTGTAATCACCTTCGTCGCCATCGTATCCCCACCCCTTCACCTAAAAACCCCTGAGACAGCCTTGGCCACGTAGTAAGTAACGGAATACCTTGTCGCTTCGTAAAGTCAGCTACGCAAAACTTGTCTTACTACGATGACTGCAGTTTACTACAGAACGGGGTCCCGTAAAAGCAATGAAGCTGTGTCGCCACTCTCTTAGCTGACGAGTCGTCTGGGAGCAGTTTTCTTTCAAGGTCGGAACGTCTATNCAATGAAGCTGTGTCGCCACTCTCTTAGCTGACGAGTCGTCTGGGAGCAGTTTTCTTTCAAGGTCGGAACGTCTATCACTGCCGCCGTTGTCCGCCATAGCATTATGGCAAACGTTCGCCTGCCGGCCGCTTTTATCTAACATTTAAACCCAATTTTTTTNCCGTTGTCCGCCATAGCATTATGGCAAACGTTCGCCTGCCGGCCGCTTTTATCTAACATTTAAACCCAATTTTTTTCCCCCTTCATTTCTCCGTAAGCGACATAATTTCTTGTTCACTTCGTTGAATACTTAATGAGGGAAAGGTTCCCGACATCGTGGATCTACTTTTATTACTGCATAAATAAATGTACGGATTAAAAAATCATAAACCGAGCTTGTCGAGGTATACGGAACGTCATAACAATTATTCCGAAATCCAACTAATTTTTATCCCGTTACTCGTTTTACGCCTGTAAACGTAATCGAAGATTCTCTCTTTAGTTTATAATTTATACCCTATATAATTGAAAATTCTTACAAGCCTCATAAGTTCTCTTAAGTAGTCTTCTAAGCCGTGCCAAGCTTGGATATTTAATGCCCTTTCATAATGTTTGGTTACAAAGATTTGTAAAAAAAAAATCCAAGATTGTTGAGATACCTCCACGTTAAGGCTCCCGCCTGCCTGGAGCTTTTTTTTCAGCGTTCGAACCTGAGAAGCGCTGGAACGATAAGGGCGACAATGCCACGCGCATTAAGTGTGCCATCGCCACTAAGCGCAAGGCTCTGAACTGGAGTGCAGTGTCCTCGTCATGATGCGTGTACCTATAACAGTTTCAGCGACGACCCTATTATTTTACTTTGTGGAAAGTCTGTAGGAACATTCAACGCAGGGCCCACACTTCTGTACATCTCTGACGCCTATATTTTGAGGTACGTCGCTTTGAAAAAAGCAGTTTTTACCTTTCTTGAAGCACTCTGAAGTGGCGTTTCTAGCGTGCATGACGCCCTGAAAGGACTCAAAGCCTTCGTCTGGAGTTTGTGTCATTTTCGTAGATCGGCACATTGTAGGTAAGTATAATAGTTTTGTGGGAAAACGTGTATTTAAAACACTATGCAACGCAGTTCAAGCACCAGGTAGGAGGGAGTCTTTAAGTTTTTGTGGCTTGTTAGAACTCCGTTCTCAATCCGTAGCACACATTTTTGGATGTATGTCTCTCCGTATTTGTAATCTCTGTCGATGCATCCAGCGTGTGAAGCTCGACAGGCCTGCGTTTCGAACGTGAAAGTAGTGTTACGTCCCATATCTGAGACTCTGCAGATTTTTCTTCCCGCTTTCAGGAAACTAGGAGGGAAATTCTAACATCCGAATGAAGCTGTAACCCTGCAATTCTCTACACCCTCCCCCCTTTCCCCTCCAGCACTAAGGCTCGGTCGCCGTAACGAACGTCCCCACCATTTCCTTGCGAGCTCCTCTTTCCTTACTTCTTCTCCAGAAGACCGCAAGATCCTTTCGTTGCAATGAGAAACGCGTACTATTTCGTGCAAACGGGCGGAGAGCGAAACTCCGCAACAGCGATATCCCCACACGTGGGTGCTAGGGTTTATCTCGCTCCTGGGACAATTTAGTGAGTATGCAGCACAAGACACCGGATAATGTTTTGACCTACGCGTAATTGTGACGATAAAATTATTTTCACACCCCCCACGAAAACGGAGTAAATGTTACTCATATATTTGAATGCGCTAGTGAAATAAAACATTTCACGTAATTATTACATTGCTTAAGGAAATATTTAAATAAAATAAGAAGGTACAATAATTCGTAATGAACAGGAAAATAAACTGAAATCAACAACAAATTCTGAGCTGGTTACAATAAGTTTAATGTTTTAGTGGAATTTTTCCCTGGAGAAGTAAAGAATTCTAACTATAGGCAGAATAACTTATCANGAATAAGTTTAATGTTTTAGTGGAATTTTTCCCTGGAGAAGTAAAGAATTCTAACTATAGGCAGAATAACTTATCACGTGGTTAGCATATTATGCAGTTTTTTATGGTCATCTCATGAAAACCAAATAGCTACACCGAACCTTCAAACCTTCTGTTCTGGAAAAGCTAATAAAACAAAAGCTATGCAGAAAAGTTACTAGACGACCACCATATAATTTATTAAAAGACATAAATCTCTTGAGCCATAGAGCAATAGCGTATTCGTAGTTGGCAGTAATTGTATTAATGTGTGTGTGGGAAAGCGCACATGCCAGATAAAAAAACGAGACTCACCTCTCCGGTCGTTGCAATGATCACCGCANTGTGGGAAAGCGCACATGCCAGATAAAAAAACGAGACTCACCTCTCCGGTCGTTGCAATGATCACCGCAGTGTAGCTCTTCTAGCTGATATCCAAGACATTCTACAGACATATCCCAAGTAAACTGTGGGTATTTATGTTGTTTGTCNCAGTGTAGCTCTTCTAGCTGATATCCAAGACATTCTACAGACATATCCCAAGTAAACTGTGGGTATTTATGTTGTTTGTCGACATAACGTTAGGCTTGTATGCAAGGTACATATCGACGTAAATTGGGCATGTTAAGGATTCTGTCTAACTAGTGGTTGAACCGCATTGCAGTGTGTTTGAAATACTAATTTTTTTTCTACAAAACTATTAAACGTGCCTCCAATGTGCTCATCTATGAAAATAACACACTTGAGAAAAGCGCTGCTGAGTGCTTTCAAGAACTCACGCACATTAGAAACGCCGTTTTAGAGCACTCCGACATAGCCTAAAATTGCTTTCTCACAACGCTGTACCTCAAAATATACGCGTCAGATACATACAAAAATGCTCAAGGGCCTTGCATTGAACCTTCCCACAGATTTTTCATCAATATCATAGACGGGTTACCGCTGAAAATCCCATAGGAACACGCAGCACGACGAGAACACCCCACGCCAGTTCAGAGCCTTGCGCTTAGTGACGATGGCGCACTTGATGCGCGTGGAAGTATCGCCCTTATCGCTCGCGCGCTCCCCTTCCTCAAACGCGGAGAACAGCCCCAAGCAGGTGGGCGCCTTACGAATCAGCAGTTCAAAAAATGCAGCTCCTCCCTTTAGTAATTAATTCAGTACGCCACTGTTCCTATGTCAGAACAAACATTTCCGACAACGCCGCCGTGGGGCCGCGGTGGCTGAGCGGTTAGCTTGCTCGCCTCTCGCCAAGGCGCAAGGGTTCGATCCCCAGGTGGATCACTCCCAGATTTTTGCATGCGGGAATCGTGCTGGATGATGCCGCTGGTCGGTTGGGTTTTTTCGGGGATCTCCCGTTTCCCCCGCCCTTTCATTCCGGCGCTGCTCCAGTCGCACTTCAATCACCCTCATCGACTGTCAAAACCTCGCTGTTAAGAGCAGTCTGAATCTCTTCACTCACTCACAACACCGCCGCTGTATTTAAAAAGCTGTTCGAGATAAATGTTATGATGACATTTTCCTTAAAAAAAAATATTTTATCGCGGCCAATCGCTTATCTAACCATGGCGACAGCGACAATATTTCCACATCTTGCACGACACGGACTAGACGTGATTTCTGCAGTCTGCAGGTTCGGCAGTGCTACACACCACAGATGAAAAAAACGGTAGCACATACCGCAAACTCCAGCCACACACGCCAGCAAAATGGCGGCACCGACGCTGTTCGCCAATCAGTGCCTTGCAACTTACTCGCAAAGACGGCAGCCCAGTCAACAGTGAATCTTGCAAAGCACGCGGTGGCCAATCAGACACAAGGCCCTTTCCCTGAGTCTCACTCAGCCAATAAGAGAATGGGTACACCCACATCGAAGGAACCGCAACGCCATTTTACTTCTGTATCCTTACACATTCTATGACAGTGCGTTGGCATGATGCGCTCAGCCAATCAAAT
The DNA here is from genome assembly GCA_002778355.1 of Clitarchus hookeri. NCBI lineage: Eukaryota > Metazoa > Arthropoda > Insecta > Phasmatodea > Phasmatidae > Clitarchus > Clitarchus hookeri. Next base: position 152,931 of record NQII01005422.1, on the reverse strand, counting down.
ATCTTGTATTCGCCAACTGTCTACCGATTAGCTGGAAACATTAGAGCTTACCGCAACAACTTGGACTCATCTTCGTTCGCGCTTTTGCTTGAACTTTTCAAAATGTAATATAAATACATTTATTAAGTAAGTTAGAGCCCCCTCGCAGCTACATATTGTGCATGATAAGTAAGTGATGCATTATCATAGTCGTATTAAAACATTTGTACTACAGAATTCCTTTATTAAAAGGAATCTTAATCACACTTATTAGTAAAAGGGATTTTCTACGAAGCAGTTACGTAGTTCCTCGACATTATATAAACAAAAAAATAAATTACTACACACGTTTGGAAATTAAGTTTACTTATTCCCTTCAAACCCACTATCACCGCTTCTTCCGTCAGATTTCCAGTCTCATCACAGCCCCAGGTTCCATAACAGCAAGTATATTAAGCAAGAGCTGTCATAAAATAATTCGTTTCATTTTATTAAAGAAAATGCTCTGCACATGTAAGAATATTACGGAATCCCTAAAATTTTTATTTGCACCAGTCAAACAAAATTAATTATGATCACTTGCGAACGTGTATTTTGTCAACACTCAAAAACTCAAATAAATTTAGCTCTATCAATTTTCACAGTTTACTGAACGCAATTGCATAAACGGTTCATAAAATAAAATATTTTTTTTAAATCTGAAATTCTGAAAAATTATTACAATAAATACGTAAAAATATAAAACTTCCTAAAATATATTATGTTTAATGTGAAGCTGAGTATGTTACATAGAGTGAGATTCATACGGTTATTATTTCTTAAAAGGTAGTTTAGAGTAATAATAAAAATGTCGCATAAATGTTGTGCTGAAAAAACCAGAGTTAGTTGGAAACAAACACTTGAAGTTGTCACAACCTAGTACCAGCGGGAAAGTTTTACTCGGCTTACTAAAGAAGAAACTGCAAAAAATGCGACAGTTTCACGTGCAAGCGAGTGAGCGAACGCACGGCACATTCACGGCTTCCAAGACTCCGCGGTACACGTCCGCAAAATGCACACAAGCTTAGAAAGAGGGGGGAGGGGGGAAACTGTTCCGTGACGCGTTTCGTATCATGCTCCGAACGCCCCGCTACGTGCAGCCGTTCAATACGCGCCCAGCTATCGCGCCAGTTCCGACGTGCGGGAACCTCCTCCTGGCACGGTCAACACAAAACAGACGCCGGATTCAACAAAGGCAGCGGCTCCTGTGGCGAGAAAACCAAGCGTTACCAGCCAGTGACCGAAAGTAGCAATAAAACTTGCTTCCCGGATAAACCCGTTTTAACCACGGCGTAAACATAGCGTAAACATAGAGGTAACAAAATAAAATTGCAAGCATTATAAATACTGTTAATATGTAGAACACTGCATCACAACGTAGTTTTAGTGACATGTACTTCACAAAATTGCAACAGAAAACAAAACCTATTAAATAATATAAAAAGATTATATATCACATGTAAATAACAATAAAAAATATAAATAAATTATAAGAAAAATATAAAAATAAAATTAATTCATAAGACTATTGCGCCATGACTGAGTTCTGTAGTGACTCCCAATGAGCACAATTTTTACAAAAGAAGAATTAAAATGTAATTTTTACAAAGAGGAATAAAGAATTAAAAATTCTGCCAGACTAGGTTGTTTCTCAAATAGCAAAAGTGTTGAAGCTTTAAGGCACATTAACAAAAAGGTCACTAGAGTTGGGATGATTTCCTCTGGCAATAAAGAGCCGTAATTTGAGCGTTTATGGTCTACCTTTAATCCCGGTACTTCCCTGGAGTCGTTTTGTTAAAACAATGGAAAACCGACATTGTGATCATCCGGAATTGAATCCGGACCAGGTATACATACTACAAAACTCTAATTACGTTACACATCGCTGTATAGACGAATGATACAAATGGTGTTTGGTTAAGTGGCTATGGTAGTCACGTGCTGTTCGTTAAAAATTATAATCACAATAATTATATTCCCTTGGGCAGTTACTTTTGTCACTATCATAAAATAATGGGCGTAGATAANAAAATTATAATCACAATAATTAAATTCCCTTGGGCAGTTACTTTTGTCACTATCATAAAATAATGGGCGTAGATAAGAGCAGCTAAAAAATATCGAAAGGGGAAAGTCCTAGTTTTTAAACTGTCCGAAATCGTAAAATGTATATGTAGAAAGAGGCGGAATTCAACCAACAAACTTCATGGGGTGACCTTATGCAAATTCAAGTGGAAAATATAAAGGATACTTTTTACCTAATCTGAATATTAAGGGACATATAAAAACCTTAAAAATCAAGATTTTTAAGGGTAATTTTTTTTTTTTTTTGCGAAATATCAGAAAACTAAGTAAAGTTAAATTACAACTCTCCAAACATTAATTTGTGTAATCGGGATCTTCAACCTGAGAGCAAACTCTCATTAGCACTTCCAACCGTAATTAAAATAACAGACGTGACCACCATCTCATTGCATACAACATTTTTACCGTCAGGAATTAAATTGAATGTTTTATGACGGTCTATTGAAGCAGTGTGGCGTGATTTACAACAATTTCCCGCTTGTTGTAACTGCCCAGGACCCACCGTGCTCATGTCAGACACACAAAACATTCGCCAGCAGCATTACAGTCTCAGGCGCGTAGGCAACACCAATACTTCCCGCAGGGGAATCACGCACTGACTCTCGCCAGAAACCAACAGGCAGCTTCAGTACTGTGAGCTTATTAATGAATGGCAGGTGTTGTTTAAAGTAAGTACTAAAAATGTCCCCCGCCATCGTCTGGGCAGCGAGCACGGCAGCTTACCATTGAAGCATGTAGTGAGTATTGCCTACATACCAGGAACTGCATTGCTGCAGCCGAAGATTTGTGTGTGTTATACACGAAGAAAAGAGGGCGANGTATTGCCTACATACCAGGAACTGCATTGCTGCAGCCGAAGATTTGTGTGTGTTATACACGAAGAAAAGAGGGCGAGACCTGAGCAGTTGCTACAAAAGAAATATTTTTGTTAATTATATCGTATTGCTCAATAGACCATCATCAAACATGCATTATTCCTGATGGTAAAAAAAAGTTGTATGCAATAAGAGAGTAGTCACCCCTCTTATTTTCATTACGGTTGGAGGTACTAATGAGACTTTGCTCTTAGGCTGAAGATCTCGATGACATACAGCGCTCTGAGGGTTGTAATTTATTTTCAGTTAATTTTCGATATTTCGCAAAAATTTTGTTTAGGTAAAAAGAGTGTTTTATATGTCCCACTTAATTTTGCGCAAGTGATCACCTCACGAAGTTTGTTGGTCGAATTCCACCACGCCCTTTATAATGGTTGTTAACCATTGTTGGTCTTGCGGTCCCTCTGTCACCTTGTTAAGTTCGGACGACCGAGTTAAGTTGATAGGTTCGGTCGGCGTTTAACGACGAGGTATCGAGCGTTGATAACAATGAAAAGACGCGAAAATGGTCCAACGGTGACATGAAAGAGCGGAATAAACGGGAGTACTCCGAAATAACCCGTCGACCAACGACAACATCAGTCACGTTTCGTTTATGAGAAATGTTGGGTGTACCCACTGGGAATGAATCACGGTCTCCCTTTATGGAAGTCTGACTACTACCAAACCGTGGCTTCCTTATCAGGTACAAGTTAGTCTGTCTGGAAACAAGTTGAAAATAAAATTCACAAAAATGTGCGTGGCAGACCGGTTTACTATACATACATTTGTCCTGCTGAACGAATAGCGATTCAATCACTGCCAGGTGAGTGTGCATTATTCATGGGTTTATAGGTTTTCGAGTGGATAATTTTTCACTCATTAGCGACAAATTTTGTAACTCTCTTGTTTGTCTCTGTTGTGCGTAAGTAAAAATTATTTGTTCGATTGCTAACAGTAATGGTTAACTCTCACATGNTCTCTTGTTTGTCTCTGTTGTGCGTAAGTAAAAATTATTTGTTCGATTGCTAACAGTAATGGTTAACTCTCACATGCCCGAATCCCGATTGCCGAGATGTTTCACAACAGCAAAGACATTGCTGCACAGAAAAGAAATAAATCTGGCACCTATGAAATATCCTATTTCGTGATAATTAACGCTATTAAATTTTGTTATTACTTAAATAATTGTTTACTGTGTAATCATTAGTCATTGTTTTATAGTCGATACAAAAATTACTGTCTAATTGAAATCCCATAAATTATGTTTAACATGTGTGAAGCTGTACACATAGGCTAGAGAAATAGATGTTGTATACAATAGTTTTCCCAACAATTACCATTGGCGATTTATTCTAATAGCATTCTCAAGGTGAAATAACTCTGTTCCAAATTTAATTGTTAACTTATAAATCTTCCAATTATTAATTGTTTGAGATGCGCAGTACAGTCAATAATATCGTGGACACGCGGGCCGAGTGTTGGCAGTCACGTACTACGGCACACACTTACACAGATGCACATTGTCCCTCAAGATAGTTACCTTCAGCCGCTGCGCACGTCTGCTTACGTTGATATACTGTTGGAAATAGTAATGAAAGATATTGGCAGGAAGAACACGTATGTCTTCTTTGATAGCAGTGTTTATCTCCTCGGTATTCACGTCCAAGTAGCTGTACTTTCAAGCGGGCAGAGATCAGGTGGGTATGGAGGTTGCGGCAACACAGTGGCCTGTTGCCTTGCCGGTTCCTCTTGGGCAAGCACAGAGCGATGTACAAGGGCGTTGTCGTGTAGCAACCGCCAGTTATTCTTACGCCACAGCTCAGGGCACCTACGATGAACTGCGTCGTGTATGCCGCGAAGGTGTGCAGTCGCTCCTTGCGGGATGAATTCCCATTTGAATAATGCTCAATGAGTCAAAGAGCAGTTCAAGGAAAACCTCTTGCCTGTGGGTCTGTCTTGTCGCTTCTCCAACCCCCTCTACCCCCTAGTTGTGTCAATGACGGCGATTCGCAGGTGTCAGATTGTCGCTTCAGTTGCGGATCGTGCAGAAAACACCATGCTACGCACCCTGCTTCTATCCGGTTGACAAACACCCCACTGTAATCAGCACTATTGATCAAGTCACCACAAATGGCCATGCGATCGTCACGTTGGCCTTGAGGATGNGCACCCCACTGTAATCAGCACTATTGATCAAGTCACCACAAATGGCCATGCGATCGTCACGTTGGCCTTGAGGATGCGTGCCACACTGGGCTGTGAAACACGCAACATGTTCAGGTCATCCGACAGAATTTCGTGGCAAGTTCCATGGGTAATCCCTACTGCTGCAGCTGCTGCGATATCGTCTACGGTTTGGGTGTGGTCAGTTTGACTCGTTCGCAGTCGATCAGCACGTTCATCTTCCTTCGTACTATCTCTCCCCTGTGCGAATCGTCGGTGTCGCTTATACAGAGGACTTTAGACCCATGGCGTCGTCACCGTACACATGTTTCGTCGTCTGAAACGTTTCGATAGCAGATCTGCCTGGCTTCTGGTGGAACTCGACGTTTGTCCGTTGCTCGGTATAACGCTCCTGGTATAACCTTTCAATATGTATCGGCCACCAGGAGGGGATGTTTGGTGAGGAAAGCGCCGTTTCCACCGGGAACTTTGTCCGTTGCTCGAACTGCGACATGTTTGCATTCTGCCGCTCGCTATCGACTACATTTCGCCACTGACGGCGCCGTTCCACTCACACCGTGCCGTAGACTCGCAACGGCCTGCTGTGGTACAACACAGCGACACTATCTGGCCAATCCTCGAACTTACTGACCATCCTCGTGGTGCGTGGCTGCCTACGCTCGGGGTGGCAGTCCGCGACCTTATCGAGTTCAACGTGTCNTTACTGACCATCCTCGTGGTGCGTGGCTGCCTACGCTCGGGGTGGCAGTCCGCGACCTTATCGAGTTCAACGTGTCATCGATATCGGGATCATTACAAAGAGATAGATATGCGAGGAAAACTACGAGCTTGGACGGATTCGACCACGACCTCCACCAAGAAATCATCCACCATTTACTTGCAGTAATTTATAATTGCCATGGGGAGACGGAAATCAGGATGGCTTAACAGGGAATTTAACCCGTGTTCACTCACATTCGAGTCCTCTGCGCTGTTTAGCATAGTATCAAGCACTTTTTATCCTACTGCAACACAATTATTATTATTAGCTATATTATTAGTCATATTATTATTAGCTATAGTCCATTCACGGTTACTTCGAACTTTCCCGAAGCCCTGCTAAAGTTCTACTTCCAAGCTATTCCTCCGCTTAACGCAAACAAAGCTTAACCTAGTCTGGAAAATCACACTAAAAGGACAATGCACCGCATTCTTGCGCACTCAGCTTAATAACATTTTGCATTAGAACTATTTCCNTGCACCGCATTCTTGCGCACTCAGCTTAATAACATTTTGCATTAGAACTATTTCCTACCAGGCATTACCAACACACATGTTTTCCCTCTGTATCTTTAAATATTTATATATTTTTTAATATATTATAATTTTTGAATAAAACATATGTAACGTTTAGTAATACTTAAAGTAAGATACCTTTATGTTAACGGAAGTATAAACATTACATATTTAGTAAATAAGCACGTCATGCGTGGGGTGATTTTTCAAAGGTTTGATTCCGAAAGTGTGAAGAAACCGTGAAAAATCTATAGTTTTTCCGAAAGTGTGAAGAAACCGTGAAAAATCTATAGTTTCTTTTGGCAATTTCGTTTATCGCAACTCTTTAAAAAGTACACATTTTCATTGCGACACAGGGAAGCGNTTACTGACCATCCTCGTGGTGCGTGGCTGCCTACGCTCGGGGTGGCAGTCCGCGACCTTATCGAGTTCAACGTGTCGTCGATATCAGGATCATTAGAAAGTGATGGATGTGCGAGGAAAACTACGAGCGTGAACGGATTCGACCACGACCTCCACCAAGAAATCATCCGGCATTTACTTGCAGCAATTTAGAATTGCCACGGGGAGACGGAAATCAGGATGGCTGAACGGGGAATTTAACCCGTGTTCACTCACATTCGAGTTTTCTGCACTGCTTATCATAGTGTCAAGCACTTTTATCCTACTGCAACACAATTATTATTATTAGCTTTATTATTATTAGCTATAGTCCATTCACGGTTACTTCGAACTTTCCAGAGGCCTGCTAAAGTTCTACTTCCAAGCTATTCCTCCGCTTAACGCAAACAAAGCTTAACCTAGTCTGGAAAATCACACTAAAAGGACAATTCACCGCATTCTTGCGCACTCAGCTTAATAACATTTTGCATTAGAACTATTTCCTACCAGGCATTACCAACACACATGTTTTCCCTCTGTATCTTTAAATATATATATTTTTTTTAATATATTATAATTTTTGAATAAAATATATGTAAACGTTTAGTAAAACTTAAAGTAAGATACTTTTATGTTAACGGAAGTATAAAATGCTTGTGGTACATTACATATTTAGTAAATAAGCACGTCATGCCTGGGGTGATTTTTCAAAGGTTTGATTCCGAAAGTGTGAAGAAACCGTGAAAAGTATATAGTTTCTTTTGGCAATTTCGTTTATCGCAACTCTTTAAAAAGTACACATTTTCATTGCGACACAGGGAAGCGAGAAACCTTGTGGACTTCATTATCCCNACCATTTGAGGTTACGCAAGCCATCAGAAAGAACACAACCCGTGCTGCCGCGATGCGTCACTCTTTCGTAAGTAGTTATTAAACTACTGCATCCGGTTCGTGTTCGGAACTGCGCAGTGCCCGGCATGAAGTTCCAGCCAGATGCTGGACCTGCAACGGTTGTGGTGTGAAGCTGGCAGCCTGATTATTCCAAGGGACAGATCTGCAGTTTCTGGCTGCAGAAAATATTAAATTACATTTTAAATTTTTTTTTAGTCGACATACATTTAAATAATTTTAATTGCTCCTTTGCAGCATCCCAGCTTTATGCGAAAATTTTATCAGAGAGAATGATTTTATGAAAAAATTGAGCATCGCAGTCTCTGCAGTTTAGGAAGTCAACTGAAAGCTGCTTAAGAGTCAACAAATTTTTCTAGGTTTTGAGGATATTTTACGGCTCACGTGATATCAATGATAACTTAATAAAAAAAAAAAAAAAATTTGAGAAATAATATTTATCAAGTTTTTTTTTAACGTAACTAAAAACTTAATTTCTACAATTTCAAAAAGTGATTTCAACACAAAGTTTAGTTTGAGATATAACGATAACTGAAGCCGGAGGACTAGCGAGTTGCAATTTTTTGGAAACCCGACACTTAAGTGTTTAACTATTTGCTATTTTGACTTTAAACTTTATCTAGAAAGTGAAAATTGATTTATGGACGAACCCCACAACAACTGTTTGAGAATAAAAATTTTTCTGTAATTTATTCAATTTAAAGAATTTTAGGAAAAAAAATTGTCATTAAATAATTTTATAGTTCCTTTTACTCTGTTCTTGAAAAGTAATTTTTCGCTATCGTCATAATTTATTCATAGCATTATTTCATNTTTATAGTTCCTTTTACTCTGTTCTTGAAAAGTAATTTTTCGCTATCGTCATAATTTATTCATAGCATTATTTCATACCACAAATGTTAAACATGTAACATGTTAAAAATGTTTCCAAAATAATTGTATCCTCTTTATTGGAGACGTACGTAATTTTGATGGTGAGAACAACAGTGATACAAGCATCGCGTTTCCCTCGGTTTCCATGTTGTACACCTGCTACTCCTATTGTTCCACTCTTTATTCAGTATGGGCGTTCCCTCATGTCATCCTATCGAAATTCGCTGGTCAGTCTAACTCCTGTGACAATCGATTCCCTCGTGGATATTATTTCGTATGATGGGCACACATAATCAAAGAAAGACAATATTTACCTNCTGTGACAATCGATTCCCTCGTGGATATTATTTCGTATGATGGGCACACATAATCAAAGAAAGACAATATTTACCTAAATTGGAACGTATCTCCAGCACGGATGCAGAGGGTTTTAAGTAAGAACAACATTTTTTAATTTCTGAAAGAAAACNAAATTGGAACGTATCTCCAGCACGGATGCAGAGGGTTTTAAGTAAGAACAACATTTTTTAATTTCTGAGAGAAAACAGAAAAACCATGACACTACTATTGTAATGAATTTCTTTAAAGAATCCGGCTTCGTGTTCAGGAGAGGAAAATGCTGTTAAATTCGATTACATGGTGTCATAGACTTGCTAAGTGCGAAAAATTACTTCCAAGCAGTAAATGTAGTCTGAGATTCATGACAAAGGAAATTCTCCTGGTAGACATGTTTTACAGCCAATAAGTTAAAAAATAAATATCTGCGCTGCCATTTTTAATGACTTCGCGAGACGGTTGTAAAGGCGAAGTATCTATTGATCCACTCGAGAATGTCGGCCTTATCATACCTTCCCACTCAGACGTGGATAATAAATTTCCGCCTCCCTGATATAGCTTCCTAAATCACCCTTATGGCCCATTATCTTACTTGGCAACGCTCTGGAAAATTTATTGGAAGCCTGTGTTCTTCGTAGCTTCGCCACGTTGGATGGCGTCGCACGTGACGTAACACGTTACTTCGTTGGTGTTTCACTGTTTAATAATGTATGCTTTTTTTTCAGTTGGAATGAGGAGCTTCCTCGCAAAATGAGGATGAAACCGTAATTTTCAAGTAGCACGCGTGCTTGTAGGATTTCGTAGCTGCTGGTGCAGGCCAGATCTGTTTTCATGAAAGTATGTCACCTGTAAATTACACTTTAAAAAATCTACTCACTGTTGAATTATCCCCGCCATTGTACAGTCTATTTACGTTTTCTTCACACGTCCTCAATAAAATCTTTGAAAAATCATAGTTGCTTCCTAAATAAACCATACGTCACAAGCGTTCTATACTGCCGTTTATACAAGCATGCCTTTGTGTATGGTTAAATGAAAATTAAATTTGTCTTGTGTGTATAACCGTTAATAATTACTTCACTGCCAGTACAATTTAAAAGTACAGAGTAGATGGATATGTTTGTAGTTATCCGTTAATAAATACTTCTCATGAAGAATGATACCAATTTCAACGTTGACGTTTTTTTGTGGATTTGAAAGTTTTTTAGTGTCATATTTAAGTTTTCAGGAATGCGATGTTGAAAACTAGTGTTATTGTTCTGCATGGAAATATTTATTTTTAATTGCCTGTCCATCGTTTAAATGTACACGTTTGTAATGTCTGATATAAGGTGTAACAATACGCTTTATCAGTGAGCGGTAACACTACATTTTATGACGACGATACCTAAAAAGTTGTCTCTCGTATACAACAGTTACGAGCGGCCGTTGTGTTAGAGCGGCTAGTAAGCAAACCTCACGTCATGGCAGCCGAATTTGATCCCTCGCAGGTCCACGCGATGGGGGGACAAGAAATTGACGTTGCCTTAGGTAAAGTTTATTCTACTCAAGCTGGGAACAAAAGGAGATTCTTTATGGGAGAGTTTGGCATAAGTGAAATATCTGCCGCAAGGTGCGCTGGTGTTGCAAAGAATTTCCGCCTGCCTGCCTGCGGCTTTTTGCGCGTTCGTGGGGCTGAAAACGCGTGAGCTATAAGGTTCATTTTTGTTCACCCACGACATCTCTCACCACCTCTACATGACACACAACTGGCGTGCTGTCTTTCCATCGGCTACTTGCCTGAACTCTACAGGCTGGTTTTGAACTACAGGTGCAAACTATGTGAGGTGATTCCCTCTGCAAAATGGGATATAAAACATTATGCTAACAATGTCGTACAGTAACTCGTAAGGGAGGTAGCCTCCCTTGAAAATAGATATTTCAAATGGTTCTACCTGAAAATAATGACACATACATGATATGAAAGAGCTATTTTGTGAATAACGTTTTCTTTAATCAAGGCCTGAAACCTGCGAACAGTTGTGGCGTACCATCACCCCCGTACAGTGAGACATATTGGTAGGATGATAACATACCACCCCCTAGTGTCTCGGTGTAGGGGATGATAGTACGCCACAATTGTTCGAAGGTTTCAGGTCTTGTTTTCTTTAACCAAGACCTGAAACCTGGGAACAATTGTGGCGTACCATCGCCCTAATACAGTGATACACATTGGTAGTATGATAACATACCACCCCCTAGTGTCTGGATGTAGGGGATGATAGTACGCCACAATTGTTCGAAGGTTTCAGGTCTTGATTAAAGAAAACATTATTCACATAATGGCTCTTTCATCTCATGTATGATTCATTATTTTCCGGTAGAAACATTTGAAATATCTATTTTCAAGACTGGCTACCTCCTTTACGGATTACGTTAGCATAATGTTTTTTATCCCATTTGGCATAGGTAGGGTCAGTGATATTTCGGGAAAAGATTTCGAGACAAGATACAGTTCAAAGCACTGTAGGATCGTCCAGCTTCTTTGATTGGCTAAAAAATGTTCTGACCCGTGTTAACAGTTTGCGCACGAATCACGAAGGTTCAGTGTAGGAGTTACTTAGTCCTGAGTGGCTTGGTCAAAGACGGACACGGCACCAGCAGCCGATGGCGGTATAGCAACAGCTGAGGTGTGTATATAGTATTGAAGTCTACTGTGTGCTCCGATTTTTACGCGAAAAGTCACTGGCCCTAGGCATAGGGAATCACCTCACAGCGTTTGCACCTGTAGTTCAGGACCACCCAGTATTTTTATGGCACGCTAGTAAAGATAAAATATATAATGCGTGTCTAAAGGCTACTCTGAAGTTTCTGTATCTAAAATTGAGAAGGTAAAACTAATTCTGAATACACCCGTTTTAACAATTTCCATGCAAAAAGAAAGTTATCCTGAGAGTTTAAACGAGCACGTGAAACTTGTCTTTAGGCACGAAGTGTTTCTTAAATGTTTTTCGTGTTCACATGCTACTTCTAAATATCAAATTCTTTTTTAATCACGTGTTTTCTAGGGAACCTCTGCGCCAGCCAGGCGAAGACCTCTACTGCGTTCAAAGGCCAAAAACAGTTTTTCTACGTTTTTGTGGATTTTTATAGACCTGCGGTATTAATTACATCAAAAAGTAACCTAAAGAGAAGAGGAAAAACCTAGAAAATTTATTTAAAAAAGTTAAACATGACAGTTATAATATTTTATAATGTATACGTCTTGTTATACAAATTTCAAAATTTAACATAATCAACATGTCTGGCTACAGTTAAAATTAATCAGTGATGTCATAAGAATGTGATAAAGAAATTTCATGTAAAAATTCCTTAACTGATTCAACCTTAGTTTAATAATTTAAAGTTTTACAATTAAATTTTCATTCATAATAGCAAGAAGTTAAGCTCTACTCGAAGGTGGACAAACTGCCGGACTTCAAAGAAATGTCTTCCTGGAGTTCTTCAAACATCAATTAAGACTCCCGCTTAAAGCAGACGTGCTCGTATAATATTTTAAAACGTGTTTGGCACAATATTTTTAGGTAGTGCCTGCAATTCTACTACAAATAAGTAGATGAATGTTTCTTTTAAATTAATTCGGCATTGCTATCAAATTTTTATTGATAGACCCTAGTACAGGACAAGGTCTTGACATATCTTTAAAAACTCTGAAAGTAATTTTAGGCTCTTGGACATAATGGTTTACGTATATTCCTCCGTAACTTCATTTTCAAGACATAGGGAACATCATAACAGTTATTTCGAAATCCAACTTTCTTTCTTACATCTGTAATGGTAATCAAATGTTGCTTCATTATCTAATCATTTAAATCCCACATGGGAGAATAAGGCTATAGCCTAAACCGTACAAAATTTAAAAAATGATGTCAAGTTGTCCACTATGTCGTGTCAAGCTTGGATTCTTAATGCCCGGTCATAAATGTTGTCCATGATGATTTGTAAAAAAAAAACATTCCAAAATGTAGGGGATAGCAACCCCTTGAGCAAAGGTAAGTTACACAAAAGGTCCCTCTGGCCGCAGTCTCAAGAGCGTTTTTACGACCATCTGTGGTGGGGCACGTGCCCTGGGCGCCAGCGAATCCAGTGCAGATGGGACGCAATATTTATCTCGCAGAGAGCTACTTCCCCCAGGACCTCCACCCCTTGCACCCACCCCCCGCCAAGAGTTCCTTTTTGCAAAGATTTTCCTCCTCCAAGGCGCCACTCACAAAGTGAACATCAAAAGCGAGAGCCCCCCATGCCTTGGAAGCAACCCCTCCACCCTGCACCCCGCTCCCAGCGCACAATTTTCTACCCCATTTGCAGTTTTTCTGTCGCGTTTCTTTGCGTTTATGGTCCCGGAGGAGGGTTGTGGAAAGGGGGGTGGGGTGGATGTCAGGGGTTAGTGAGGGGTAAGGACGAAAAGAAGCGACCATCGTAATGTAGGATATTCACGATAAAGTGAGGACTTTTCGAAGCCCTCTCATTTGGAATTACAGTCAATAAATTTATTTTATTGTAGTCTTAGACGTTAAATTTCGAGTCCGGTGAAATACACACACTGTGTCTGTGACTTACATGGTAGGGAAAAAAGTGGTAAGGGCCTCAAAAGTGCTCAATTTACCCTGAACAGCCTGTACCTCGGGGGAGGAGGAACATTCCGCCATCGACCCGAGGTCGCGAGTCCCGTAGGGGTAGAGGCGCGTGCGCCGAGGAAATAATCAAGTCCTGGAGAAGAACTTGTTTTCTTTTCTCGAGCGGATGGTTACAAATGCTCCTCTGAAGGCGCGGGCCAAAGGAGGTTGGATTTCAGGACTACCACTCGTCCAGGGATTCCTATACTCAGATCGAGCGTCTCTTACGTGGCTACACGCCCTTCGCCAGAAAAGTGCAACNGACTGCACGCCCTTCGCCAGAAAAGTGCAACTCTGCAAGAACCCCGTGTATTCGTTTACGCCCACCGCCAGAAATACTTACGGCAGACAATTTCTTTCAATTTCAGCCAATTTCTAATTTTGAAATGTTTTTTCCTCTAAATTCTAAGTTTTCTTTTGAATCCACGCGAAGTTTGCTTCACGACTGTGCGTCCATGTCCACTTTCGCAGCATTTATAATTTTTAGTGCACCAGTGGTTAATTCGTTAAATGTCGGCATGCTTTCAATATTACGTAGATGTACCATCTGTTCATGTTCTTGCCCGTATCAATTTTAGTTCCCGAGCTCCTGAAATTGTAATCATGCTGAAGTAGTCACTCTGTTCTAAGTCTGTAGCATATGTTTGTTTAGTGTTCAACGACACTTTTTAACTAAACATACGTGTAAATTTTCTAAGGAAGCGTATCGGCGTATGAATATTATTCTGCTAATTAATACTGATAACTAATTTGGCAAGTGGTCTAACTACGGAGTCGCTAAACCTGATTAGACGCAGACTTGTTATGATTTTAATATAGTAAAAATACAGCCATGTTTCAGTGTAAAGAGTTTCGGTAATTCTTTGCGAACTTGGCCAAATATGACACCCGTCCACTCAGCATTAGCTCTTTCTGTAAACAAATGTTTTTTTCTGCTTTTACCGGTTTCTTCTTCTTCTATCCTTATGTATTCTCTAAGTTGACAAATTTATTACTTTTGTGTACAAAACTCCTTCCTTAGTTGTCTGTTTACGTATTTTCACGTGAAAATATTTAGTCTTCACTTCATTTTTACAAGCTTGAAATACATTTTCATCACGTACCTTTCTCATATGTGTACAAAATTTCCGTACGCAAATTATAAACATCATTTTTGAGTACTCCAAAATTGCTCAAAATATACGTGTCTGATACATAAAAAACTACTCAAGGACCCTGCATTTAAATCTTCCCCCAGACTTTCCACCAATAAAAGAATAGGGTCACCGCTGAAAGTTCCATAAAGACACGCAGCTTGACGAGAACACTGCACGCAGTTCAGAGCCTTGCGCTTAGTGGCGATAGCGCACTTGACGCGCGTGGCAGTGTCGCCCTTATCGCTCCCGCGCTTCTAGGCCTCAAACACGCATATAAGCTCCAGGAAGGCGGGAGCCTTAATGTATCCAGGGACGACGGAAAACTGTACGTCACATCTCTAAATGCCATCATTCTATGGCTCAAGCCTTTGCAAGAAATCATCTCATGTGAAACACGTGAAGTTGTTTCTTTCATAAATCATTTATAATATAGTTACAAAGTCCGTTCACATTACATAGGACAAACCTTATGTTTCCTTAACTAAATGTTTTACTTTTATTGATATAAATTATAATATTCATTTCGTAGCCAATGTGCAGGGGAATCAGAGAGAAAGGAGTTAGGTTGGTAATAATCAGTAAGAAATAGTCCGTATTCATAATATTATTATACCAAGTTTTGTTACGTTATATGTAAATTAAACGTTTCTTTATCGGCATATTTACTTTTTAACGTGAAACTGGTGGACGTATAATCCACTGATAAGTTTAATAAANAAACGTTTCTTTATCGGCATATTTACTTTTTAACGTGAAACTGGTGGACGTATAATCCACTGATAAGTTTAATAAAAATAATTTTTGATTGTCCGTCCTCTGGAGGTTTTTTTCTAGACGTGTGTACGTTTTATTTAGACGTCGTGGGTGGTTTTTAAACTTAAGCAGGGCTTCAAAAAAAGTTGGAAGTTGCCGTGAATAGACAATAATGTGCCGTCCGGACGTTGCATTGTCAGATTTAATGGGGGTTGCAAATGAAAAATAAAAGTGTGTATATGTTGAGGGTGTGCGCAACGCGGGCGGCGAAGCCCCGCCCACAGCGCAGATAAAGGACGGATATCACGCGGCGCTGTGCCGCCATTGTGCGACAGCCCCCGTTACCCAGTCACCGGGCGCCCGGACGCCCATTGTCGCCACTCGTTTGTTTNGTGCCGCCATTGTGCGACAGCCCCCGTTACCCAGTCACCGGGCGCCCGGACGCCCATTGTCGCCACTCGTTTGTTTCAAAATTTCCCCGGCGCTTTTGTTTACATCTCGGCGCCCCGCTTCCACCTTTTCCCTTCCCCTCTCCACCCAAACTCCCGTCCTCCCCGGACCGGACAATGGCTCGTGATTGGCGGACAGCGGTGGTGTTTTTACCCCTCTTTCTTTGCCTCTCGCCGATCTTTTGAAACTACCCCCACTGACAGTTTACGTTCCACCACCAACCGTCAGTCTGTTACTTCTCGCGTCCGGTTCTGATTGAGTTCTGACGCTCTTCGTGAAATAAATAATTTCCATTTCCGGGAAATGTTCCAAGCAAAATTTTTTTTGCTGGAAAGACAAGTTTTAATTTCACCGTTAAATTTTAACCTGATATATTTCGCGCCAGTTTCCAAGGTAACACAGAGAGTTTGTTAAAATAAGTTTTCATCATTTTTACTCTTTGAAACCGAAGTATGTTTCTCTTTCAACGTATATTTACACATTTAATGTCCTTGGCCATACAGTTATCGTTCTAAACTTGTGTTATCGGGAAGTCAAATTCTCCTAACTGGCTTCACTTGTATTAATTTTTCCACTAGTTCTCCATTCAAAATTAAGTTAATTTTTTTTAAGTCTTAACACGGGGTTCCGTAAGTTAAAGCTCCTCTAGTCACTGGAAAATAGTTTCCCTTAAAAAAATTTTATTTCGGAGTAATTTAGTATTACAAGTGATATATTACAAATGTATCGATATTTGTATGACACATATGGGCATTTAAAAAATATAATTAAAATACAGTACAATGAAAATAATATTTTACTGCTCATTAATCTCGTTATTATAATTTTAATAACATTAATTACGCCGTGGTCTGAGAAAAGGGTAGTTTTCATAACGAATTCAACTTAATGTTTTTTGCGAATGGAAACACTAAATTACTTATGTATAAAAACAAGTGAACTAGAGTATAATCGTAAAATTTATCTAAAATATCTCGTTCCCACTTACTAATTTTGTTTTTGAAAGCTCAGTTCAGTTAGGGGGTGAACAATGCGAGTAGTTTAACCACCATACCACCGCGGCCCACTTATTACAGTGCAGGACACTAAACTAGTTTTTCAGGAAACTTGTTAGTATTCTTCGAGATGAATTAAAGTGAAAAGGCTGTTTGAAGCTGTGTTAGAGGGGTTACGAAATATTTTACTGTTGCAAATTACATCTTGAAGCTACAGTTCTGGCCTTTTCTAAACAGAGTGGCCATTTTGTAGATGAGTACATGGGAACACATTTAGCACTTTCGTAAAAAAATAACTCGTATTTCAAACACTACGAAACACAATTGTAGTCCTAAGTTAGGTGGGCCCCTTAACCAGAACACAGTTTGTCGCTGAGAGTAAAGTTCGAATGGTGTGGGTAGGTAGGTGGCGTTTACGTCAGATAGACAGAGAGGTCATTAGAGATGGAGCAAGTTGCTTGGAAAAGCAGGAACAAGGGAAGGAATCGGTCGTGGTCTGTAGTAAGGAACCATGTCAGAACTCGCCTGGAGTAATATGGGGAAACCATCCCAATGGTGTGATTCCACACGACATATGCACGCGTGGGAGGTTCACGTCGAACACCCTTCGGCGACCCTTCCTGTCTTTCCGCCCCGAGAACGGGCATGTGTCGGCGTCAGATGGCGTGGCGCCGGGTGGCGCAACCCTCCCCCCCCTCCTCCAGCCCTTCCCAAACACTCATCGCGAGCATGACGAGGAGGCGAGTATGCACCGGACAGATCGCGACATCCAGCGGCCGATCGATTGATGGTTCCGTCGTGAAAGGGGCACGGCAACATAGGTCACTACGTGGCTGCGATCTTCCTGTCTTTGTTGACCCGTCGACCCAGCAGCCAAGAAACTCTTCATATGACGGGATGACAAGCACTCTCAAAACAAGATACTTCCAACACTAAGTAACACGAGTGTGTAATCTAGATATTATATTTTAACCATGGCCAAAAACATTAGTTTGTTATTTAGAACCTTTAACAGTCTCCACGGCAGATGAATTTAATTCTGTACGAATTTTTATTTTATTACTGTTTCTCGCCTTCCATAACCTGCTCCTCGAAAAAATCTCTGTACACAATATTCTGGTTTAAAATTGGAACTTGTGCAGTCGTTGGCNTTCCATAACCTGCTCCTCGAAAAAATCTCTGTACACAATATTCTGGTTTAAAATTGGAACTTGTGCAGTCGTTGGCCTGTTACCTGGCCGATGATATGATAGAGACAAATGTATACGGATGTAAAGGAATCAGGTAAATTTTATGCTGTTCTTTTATTATGTGTGATAGCTTTATGTAAGTCTGATTAAACACACTTTTACAGTCGGTTAATGTTATGAGATAGATCCATTCCTATCTAGTACCTTACTGCAAAAAAANTTCCATAACCTGCTCCTCGAAAAAATCTCTGTACACAATATTCTGGTTTAAAATTGGAACTTGTGCAGTCGTTGGCTTGTTACCTGGCCGATGATATGATAGAGACAAATGTATACGGATGTAAATGAATCAGGTAAATTTTATGCTGTTCTTTTATTATGTGTGATAGCTTTATGTAAGTCCGATTAAACACACTTTTACAGTCGGTTAATGTTATGAGATAGATCCATTCCTATCTAGTACCTTACTGCAAAAAAAAAACATATCTAACGCCAAGTGTATCTTAAAATAAAATGACAATGCACAAACACATGTATGTTTTAATTCATCTGAAGTAATGTTATGAAATTTGTTGTATAAAGGATTTAAATTAGCATTTAATAAAATATATTCTAAAGGATATACTTTTATTTTGCTTTAATCAAAAGACTCGTGAGGCTATGTAAAGCGATTTATGGCTTGCCATCAATATTTACTTTCTTTCAGAGATACCAATGATTAAGTGCTTATTTTATTCAATACTATGATGAAATTAAAACCGAAATAAGTCCCTTATATACGTTACTTAAGATTACTGTTGTGTTGGTGTCATCTATTCATCTATCGTGGCTATTCAGGGGCGATAAGTAAAGCAAATTCTATAAGGAGATGGATTGGCTAGCAATCAGGTTCCTTGTCCTCAGGACTCTATGAGCATATAAATGGACAATATGAGCTGTATGAATACAAACTAATGGAACTTTTGTTAATCTCCTTGCTCTTACCTCTTTTATATTGCCGTAATCGTTTACGCAGCAGTCGGCCTTTCTAAAAAAAATANTTACTGCACTCCGTTTAGGCACTACAATACCGTAACTATGCGTAGCAAGTGTTGTTGGTGTTTTATACCTGATATGCTTCTCAACCATTTCTAAAAAAAATATTGCTGCAGTAGGTCATAAGAATGTGATTTCTGCGACTTAACTTCCACTGACTATTCTTCAATTCTTTGCCCGAACATGTCGTTGAAACATTGTTTTATGTTGGAGAAGCAATGAAAAACGCCATTTTCATTAAAATGATAANCAATTCTTTGCCCGAACATGTCGTTGAAACATTGTTTTATGTTGGAGAAGCAATGAAAAACGCCATTTTCATTAAAATGATAAGCAGCTATTTGAAAAAAAAAACAAAAAACAAATCAATGGTATAATGCATGCAATGTTAAAATATTAAAGTTCAAAATAAATCAAAATTATTTTAAAATTAAAACCTGTTAATAGGCTTGTTATTGAAACTCCTGTTAAAAAGAAAGCAAGGTAGGTTTTGTGGTGTTATTAATTCTCTCACAATTACACAGATTTATTCCCGGATTTTTNGTTAAAAAGAAAGCAAGGTAGGTTTTGTGGTGTTATTAATTCTCTCACAATTACACAGATTTATTCCCGGATTTTTTATGCGTGTAACTTAATATTCAAGTCGCAAAAATATATTTTTTTTCCACTATACTTTTTGTTAATGATATATTTCTGGTTCCTGTTTGACTCTCGCATAAAATATTAGCAGCGCACACGTTATATATAAGGGGGTGGGGGGGGACTTGGTACAACACCTTGTAAGCCGTGCTTAAGTGACATACCATAATCATCATTATTAAAATATTGTTATTGTCTAGTTTATTGGACAAGATCGTGCAAGGCTCCATTGCATGTACATTTCATCTGCGTATCATGTGTTATTTAATAGTCCCTGTGTCTTTTCACGGATTCTCCACCACCCTCTTGCAAAAATTATATTACAATTCTATATTTTCGCGGAGTTGATTTTCAACTTCACGTTTTTTCCTGACGTTGCT
Source organism: Clitarchus hookeri (assembly GCA_002778355.1). Classification (NCBI taxonomy): domain Eukaryota; kingdom Metazoa; phylum Arthropoda; class Insecta; order Phasmatodea; family Phasmatidae; genus Clitarchus; species Clitarchus hookeri. The sequence continues at coordinate 132,780 of NQII01005422.1, read as the reverse complement.
TTCCTTATTTCTCACTTTTCGATTCATCGTTCTGTACAGCTGAACGGTTCAGTGAAGTATCTTTCCCAGTTTTGTAGCACTCCATTTATAATACTCACCAGACTAATATTCTTGTCTAAGATAAATCTAACTTTTTTAAGGGTCCATTTATTATATTTTATTTCTGGTAGAAATTCTTTGTATGTTTTAGCAGAGGTTACGTCTTTCCTAGATTTGTATTATAAAACGTGTTCCTGAACGACACCGACAAGCTCCGGCAGGCTATTCTTCACGACAAAATAAGACGAAAATGTCTTTACCACTTTGCCCCTAAAGTGATTATTGAGGGAGCTANTTTAATAGTCCCTGTGTCTTTTCACGGATTCTCCACCACCCTCTTGCAAAAATTATATTACAATTCTATATTTTCGCGGAGTTGATTTTTAACTTCTCATTTTTCCCAGGCGTTGCTTTCCTCATTTCTCACTTTTCCTTTAATCGTTCTGTACAGCTGAACGGTTCAGTGAAGTATCTTTCCCAGTTTTGTAGCACTCCATTTATAATACTCACCAGACTAATATTCTTTTCTAAGATAAATCTAACTTTTTTAAGGGTCCATTTATTATATTTTATTTCTGGTGGAAATTATTTGTATGTTTCAGCATAGATTGCGTCTTTCCTAGATTTGTTTTATACAGCGTGTTTCCGAACAACACCGACAAGATCCCGGTAGGCTATTCTTCACGACAAAATAAGACGAAAATGTCTTTACCACTTTGCCCCTAAAGTGATTATTGAGGGAGCTANTAGGCTATTCTTCACGACAAAATAAGACGAAAATGTCTTTACCACTTTGCCCCTAAAGTGATTATTGAGGGAGCTACGCGCCCCTAAATTCCACGGTTTTGAATGTAATTAAGTCAAAAATATCAGGAACTGCTCACGACTAAGCAACAAATCGGTGAATAATATTTTGTAGATCGAAGATCTTACACCTGTGAAAATGCAGTTGGTAATATCAACCCCCATCATCATGAAAATAAGGGTGGTCACCCTGTTTGTGCACGAAAAACGTAAAAAGTAAACTGTAAGTGATTTGTTGACATGACTTGAGTATCAGCACGTCGTAACGAACAAAAAAGGTCGATTGTCGTAATACTCTCAGGTCAAGAGTTTTCGCGAAACACTTCCGGAAATTACGTATGCAAAACAGAAGAAGAGCGGCCTGCGAGGTAGGCAAGACGCAATACACGGGAAGGCGCACGTTCAGTGCGTCGTATCACTTTTATTAATAATCAAGTATTACTGAAGTACTCCCAAATTTTCCCTTCTATTAACAAGTCCCGCCCTCTTCGTGGTCTTTCATCAGTCACACCTGTCTGTAAGTAAACAATACTCTTCTTCGCTTTGTTTGTTTGTGTATTTTCGTGATAAATTATTTATCACGTAAATTATGTAATTTTGTGTTTATTTATTGTCAGTTACAACTTATTTATATTTATGGTTATTGCNTTATTTATCACGTAAATTATGTAATTTTGTGTTTATTTATTGTCAGTTACAACTTATTTATATTTATGGTTATTGCTTTGTCTTCATTAACTCTCTTACGTTTTCCCGTGTTCACTCTTTTGGTTTTATTTTAGTGTTCTATTTTTTACTCTACTTTGATATTCATGGAGTAAATGATGCAATAACCTCCTCTAAATCTACTTGCACTTTGTGTTTCTTAAAAAAAATTTGTTAGCATTTTTTGCGATATATAAGCCTCAAAGCCCACTCATATTTAATATATTGCTAATCTCATAAAAAGAATTTATTTTGTAACTTAAACAAACTTTATATTATGGAAGGGTAAATTCTAACAATTTATCATTCCATAACAATAAGTTCATTAACGTAAGTTCTGGACATCTTTTTTCAAATAAAATGAGCGCATTTGACGAATAAGTTTCTTGATGTTGTCAAAACTTGGCATATGGACACGAACTTAATCGAATTCCTGCATTATCGTAGCCATGTTCGTAGTTCCTCTGATATTTGACAAGTTCTTACTAGGTTTTAATCACCGTGGTAAATAAAATGCTCTGCAAATCGCTTGAAATATCGACAAATCATCACTTAAAATGCATTTATTTTGAAAATGAAAATAAAAAATTTCATGCAGCATTAAATTATGGCATTTTGGAAATTATAATATTTACGCATATGGAAAATTATATTATAATGGAGTAGATACGACAAACTGGAATAATTAGTATGTATTAATCTTCCTAATTCTTTCCATGTGACCAAAAAGTTTTTTTGAACATGGAAAGACTAATTTTAGCCAGATAAATTACATTCTCCTAAAATATTATCTAGATATGTAGCACAAAAAAAAATATATGTTAATATATTGTAAACATTACTTGCTATATGTTCTGTATTCCACTAATGCTTCGTATTTACAAATAGTTTATGTTTTTGACGTGAATTTGTAGAGCGACGCCAACCAATTGTTATTTATCATTTAAACTATTATCAGCCAAATTTTAATTTTCACTGTAAGCATGTTATATAATTTGAATAACGCGTCTTCTGGCATCCTGTTGGTGTACCGGCATGCGTGAAATTTATTTATGACTCTTAAATTTGCAATACAAAAAGGTAGTTTGATTCTCCACCACACATGTGTTTTTAACTTGTTGGCCTTTCGGTTTTACGAATTTGATTTATTTGAAAAACGAAAACCNATATGTTAATATATTGTAAACATTACTTGCTATATGTTCTGTATTCCACTAATGCTTCGTATTTACAAATAGTTTACGTTTTTGACGTGAATTTGTAGAGCGACGCCAACCAATTGTTATTTATCATTTAAACTATTATCAGCCAAATTTTAATTTTCACTGTAAGCATGTTATATAATTTGAATAACGCGTCTTCTGGCATCCTGTTGGTGTACCGGCATGCGTGAAATTTATTTATGACTCTCAAATTTGCAATACAAAAAGGTAGTTTGATTCTCCACCACACATGTGTTTTTAACTTGTTGGCCTTTCGGTTTTACGAATTTGATTTATTTGAAAAACGAAAACCAGATCTCGACAAAGACAAGTTTAGTAATCAGAGACCAATATTAAATTTGGGAAACGCCTATTTAAAAAAAGGCTAAGATGAAAAAAAAATAATATTTCTCCTGAAGACAAAATACATGTTATGGTATCGAGGTCTGTTTACTCTATAAACGAGAATTATTCGGTACCATTTTTCATGTACCCGGCAAAATCATTAGATCACGTACGTTTGACAAGCAGCGTAAAATAACCGCCTTTCCCTTTGCAGATATTATTATGAAAACGTTTTCCTTTGCTTCTGCCGAGTGTCCACGGCGTGTTTGTTTGGCGNCTTTCCCTTTGCAGATATTATTATGAAAACGTTTTCCTTTGCTTCTGCCGAGTGTCCACGGCGTGTTTGTTTGGCGGAATATGGAATTACTTTCCAGCGTGACTGAAGCAAAAAAAAAAAAAACCTACCTACCCCGAGTCGTTCAGAAACGTCGATCAACCGGCGTGTTGTTTTTGATGAGGAGGGTGGGAAAAAAAAAAAGAGCGGCTGATGAATTTAGAAGGGTGTTGAAGGGATGGTTTGGTTTTGAAGGGGGGAGGGGGATGGGAAGAGTTTTGAAATGAGTAACTTGTGATTGAGTGTCAGGGTTGGGGCATAGGAAAAGAGGGGGTTGAATATGACCACGCTTCTCTCTGCTCGGTGAAGTGATTGAAAGATTTTAGCAATCGCAGTGGAAAGTGTTTCCATGTAACCCATACCCCTCGTGTTCGGAGGAGTGCGCGCGTGTTGAACCAGCAAGGGGTGAAGGGAGGGAGGGTGGAGGACGGGTGAATATTCCGAATTTGAGCCTCTCCGTACTTCACTTTTCTCGCTCCCTCGCGAGTGCCCTCCGGACTTTCCGTTTCTCTTGTCCGCGTCCCTTTGCCACGTTCTTTCCTGTCCCTTCGAGCTCGTCAACCGTATTTCAGCTCATAACTTTTGATGTCGTAAACCCCGTTTTCGTTGTGACTCACTTCTTTGAATTATCGACCGTATTCATGCATTCCAAGGATGGAAAGTAAGAGTGTATTTTCTGATAAAATAGAGACCAATGCATACCACTCCTCTTAAGTCAGGCGTGCATTGCACTAGGTACTTTCGTATAAATGAGAATGTTGTCATAGTGTTCGATAAAGTGGGTGTCTGCATCAAACCACCTCACGGATTAAAACGTTAATTTGTTTCTCCAATTATAAATATTTAATGGTCTGCAGGTATAGTTTACTGCTCAGGCAAGTTTTGTTATGTGTTTTGATGCAAGATGACCTGATTATGAACCACCCGTTTTCCATAATACACTTAATTTAGATTGGTACAAGTGTTCCTTTAAACTGATTTGTTTTGCAAAAACAAAAATGTTTGTATCATTTCATTCTGCACATTTATTGTTCAAAGCATTTTTTGATACAGCTGATGTTTTTCGAGGCATGAACGTTTATCGCGTGTAATGTCAAACTGCCGACATTTTGAACCTCTCACCCTGTTTTTTCTCCTCTGCAAAAAATGATACCCTACTTGAGAGTAAAAGTAAAGAACTGATGTCTGGCATGCAAGTAACAAAACGCAGTTAAGAAATCAGACTTGCCAAATAATTAAAAGTAATTCCTTATTTGTAATAACGGACCCCTGACTAGCTAGGTATAGGCTAGTTTAGTTTGCAATACGTTCTCTGATTAGCTTTACGGAACAAATGTTGAGTTGGGAGATTTGGGTGGCTCTTAACACCGAGGTCTTGAAAGCCCATGAGGGTGAAATGAGGTGAGAATGGAGCAGCGCCAGGATGTAAAGGTCGGGGATACAGGAAATCCCCGAGAAAAACCCGCCGACCAGCGGCATCGTCCGGCACGATTCCCACTTGCGAATATTCTGGAGTGGCCCGACAGAGGATTCGACCCGGTTCGCCTTGGTGGGAGGCGAGCAGTCTAACCTCTCAGTCACCGCGGCTCCCTTTACGGAACAAAGCAAGGACACGAAAATTTACATTAAACGAACTTACACCCCTAACAGACTCTCAGAGCTATGGCTTGCAGATATAATTACCCTAAATTAACCATAGAAGATTCGAACCCAAGAAATCTTCAAAAGCGATCCTACACGCTACCGTTTGCGCTGCTGAAGCAAGAACGGCGTCAGGTGGCCAAGAAGAACAACGGGTTGGCATGCCATCTGAAAGAACGAAGAACAGAATATCGTAACTGAAGGAATCCGCAAAAAAAANGAAGAACAACGGGTGGGCATGCCATCTGAAAGAACGAAGAACAGAATATCGTAACTGAAGGAATCCGCAAAAAAAAAGGGAAACAAAAGAGAAAGGAAACGGCAGGAAAGTATATGGGAATAGCTCTAGACAGGAGCTCCAAATCGAGGAGTGCCTGACGTAAGGCACAGAGCTCTTCCCTGGGCATCCTCGTCGTGCACTTTCAAGCGCGCGCTTGCGCAGTCGAGCCGCGTGCTTGTTTGACCCGGGCCCTTACTGAATCTTCGCGTAACAAGTTCGCGAACAGTGCCGCAAGTGATAATAGTTCGAGTCGCCCCTTCAAATAACCGGAAATGAAAGCCGCTCGTTTCTGCGTGGACGTTGGCACGGTACAGCAATGCAGGGACCATTATCATGCGCAAATATTCAGACAGAGTCTCCGTTGCAATTTAAGACATTATATACCCCTTACCACTCAAATTTGACAACTCTCATCAAGCTCCGTGCACCCGCTGGCGTCCTTTCCAGGCATTCGCGATAAACTCAAACATCCCGGGGTTGTTGGAACTTTCTTAACTCCAGTCGCCAGGGAGCCGCGGTGGTGTAGTGGTAAGACTGCTCGCCTCCCAACCTAGTCGAACCGGGTTAGATCCCGGCGGGGTCTGCTCCCGGATTTCTGCATGTGGGAATCGTGCCGGACTATGCGGCGAGTCTTCTCGGGGATCTCCCGTTTGCCCCGCCCTTCCATTCCGGCACTGCTCCATAGTCACCTCACTTCACCCTCATCGACTCTCAATACCTCGATGTTAAGAGCCGCCAAAATCTCTCCACTACACTCCAGTCGGCAGTAGTACTTTAAATATCTCAATTTTTCAAATATATGTTTCTGCCAGTCATCCCTTACTATCTTTTTTATGTAAACGCCAATCAGTACTTAAGTTAAATTTAGTCTTAAAATGTTGGAATTAAGTTATTTAATCATATTAGTTTTTGTATAATGAATAAGCATTTTACATTAATTTACAACTCGTCCAAAAGTTCTATCGCGTTTCACGTTCCTTAAAAAAAAAATTCTTGTTTACGATGCTTGTAAAAGTAAATTTACTCAACTTCAAAGAAATAACAAATTGTACGCATTCCAGTGAAAAGAAAACACTTGGCATTAATAAAATAATTGAATTGGGAGATCGCATAGCGACATTTCCAGGAAGCACGCCAAATCAGAAATTCGCCCGTGTACACAAAGGGGCATATTTATATATATAAATATATATAAACATACATATATACATATATTTATATNGAAGAACAACGGGTTGGCATGCCATCTGAAAGAACGAAGAACAGAATATCGTAACTGAAGGAATCCGCAAAAAAAAGGGAAACAAAAGAGAAAGGAAACGGCAGGAAAGTGTATGGGAATAGCTCTAGACAGGAGCTCCAAATCGAGGAGTGCCTGACGTAAGGCACAGAGCTCTTCCCTGGGCCTCCTCGTCGTGCACTTTCAAGCCCACGCTTGCGCAGTCGAGCCGCGTGCTTGTTTGACCCGGGCCCTTGCTGAATCTTCGCGTAACAAGTTCGCGAACAGTGCCGCAAGTGATAATAGTTCGAGTCGCCCCTTCAAATAACCGGAAATGAAAGCCGCTCGTTTCTGCGTGGACGTTGGCACGGTACAGCAATGCAGGGACCATTATCATGCGCAAATATTCAGACAGAGTCTCCGTTGCAATTTAAGACATTATATACCCCTTACCACTCAAATTTGACAACTCTCATCAAGCTCCGTGCACCCGCTGGCGTCCTTTCCAGGCATTCGCGATAAACTCAAACATCCCGGGGTTGTTGGAACTTTCTTAACTCCAGTCGCCAGGGAGCCGCGGTGGTGTAGTGGTAAGACTGCTCGCCTCCCAACCTAGTCGAACCGGGTTAGATCCCGGCGGGGTCTGCTCCCGGATTTCTGCATGTGGGAATCGTGCCGGACTATGCGGCGAGTCTTCTCGGGGATCTCCCGTTTGCCCCGCCCTTCCATTCCGGCACTGCTCCATAGTCACCTCACTTCACCCTCATCGACTCTCAATACCTCGATGTTAAGAGCCGCCAAAATCTCTCCACTACACTCCAGTCGGCAGTAGTACTTTAAATATCTCAATTTTTCAAATATATGTTTCTGCCAGTCATCCCTTACTATCTTTTTTATGTAAACGCCAATCAGTACTTAAGTTAAATTTAGTCTTAAAATGTTGGAATTAAGTTATTTAATCATATTAGTTTTTGTATAATGAATAAGCATTTTACATTAATTTACAACTCGTCCAAAAGTTCTATCGCGTTTCACGTTCCTTTAAAAAAAAAAATTCTTGTTTACGATGCTTGTAAAAGTAAATTTACTCAACTTCAAAGAAATAACAAATTGTACGCATTCCAGTGAAAAGAAAACACTTGGCATTAATAAAATAATTGAATTGGGAGATCGCATAGCGACATTTCCAGTAAGCACGCCAAATCAGAACTTCGCCCGTGTACACAAAGGGGCATATTTATATATATAAATATATATAAACATACATATATACATATATTTATATATTCCGAGTAGAAGTGTCCCTTAACTTTACTTAGCTACATCTCTGTTATTTTCAGGGATATAACTAAATAACATGGGAACTGAGAAGAAACATTTTTAAGACCTTCGCTGGAATTTGTTCCCAACGGACATGGAAAATCACACAACTGATAGAACACGCTGAATTTACACCTCTCCTCATACCGTGTCTGAATATATATATATATATGTGTATATATATATATATATATATATATATATTCGTGTAATGAACTGTCAAAAATCTCGTCATACGATTATCCTCTGGCACTGTTATCTTTCGACAGGAAGTAGACAAAAATTCACGATATAGCTCCCGGCAGCGATACAGAATCCGATAAAGGGTCTAGGAACGTTCGAATGTTTTACGAATGAGGTACAAACTGTCTGCACCTCACCCTCCCCTTTTTCCCTTTTCCCTGGTCATCCTCTCCTCATCACCATTTTTTTTTTTCCTTTCTGAAGGCGGTCGTAATTAAAACGTTCGATCCGGGTGACGCCCGACCCGACAGTGTCATTAGCGCTCCGGAAACACTTGCCTGGCAGGTCCTGCGATTTTCTGGAGGGAGATAAAAAAAAATACAGCTCCGTGCCTCCTGTCGTAGTTTCAGACTTCCGGCCTGCAATTTCCGCCTCGGGGCGGCGCCATTGCGACGTCGTGTTGCCAGCGCGACCAAGGCCGGGTTTCCACACATTTTTATTCTAAAAAGTGTATTCCTGCCTTTTTTTTTTCCAACGCTCCTTGATTAAGGACACTGCCTACTGGCATTTTTTTCCCTGAATTTTTTTAGGAGGAGATCCCTACGACCGTATTTTTTCAATATAGACGGGTGGTATGTACTTTTTTGTAAAACATAAGATTAAAAAATTCCTTGCAAACAGGCTATACATGATGGAAACATGTCCACAGTTGGGAACTTCTCCTAAGAAATTCGTGAAGAATACATTTTCTTTGAAACGCTTATATTTAAAATTAGCGCACTGAGGCGAAATTTCCTTAAAATGGGATTTCCTATTACAACTTCGTAGCTGACAGCCGGTGGGCAGTGTCCCTAAGCGGAATTTTCAAAATTTTCTATTTTAAAAACAAAAAAAGTCTACAAAAAACCAAGAATTCAATATGGCTGTGTAAAGATTTTCAGAATCAGTTTCCGCTGCTAAATCTACTGAGCTGAACTTTAAAAGTTGTCTTTGGAAACGCATCATGCTTTTGTCTTAACGCCTTAACGGCCCAGCCTGCCAAGCCGGCAGCTGCAAACTTCAAATGGGGAATCAATGTTAAACTAAATTCCTTGTCATTGCTTAAATTTTAAGGTTAACTATTTAAAAAAAACATTTTGACTCGACTTTTTCANGTTAACTATTTAAAAAAAACATTTTGACTCGACTTTTTCAGAAAATATAGTGCCATATAAAACTATTTTTGAAAATAATTATTTATTTTACTTTTTTTGCTATATGTAAATTTCAACATTACATTTTAGAAAAAAAATAAACAAAACAATTGGCAAGATGTCTTAACATAGCAACATTCCTTATAAATCTCACGTAGAATACTTNAAAAAAAAATAAACAAAACAATTGGCAAGATGTCTTAACATAGCAACATTCCTTATAAATCTCACGTAGAATACTTTTTATTGGAAAGAGTTATCTTTAAAATTGACGCAATGAGAAGGAATTTTGTTTAAATTTTACTCCCCATTTGAATTTCGCGGCTGGCGGATTGGTAGGCAGGGCCGTTAAAAATACAGGGTCGCCGACGGAAAGACTGGACGCCAGTTGAACGCCTTGCGCGTAGAGGTGATGAGGCAAGTGGTGAGTGAGCAAGTGTCGGCCTTACAGCTCTTTGCACGTAGAGGCGATGAGGCAAGTGGTGAGTGAGCAAGTGTCGGCCTTACAGCTCTTTGCATGTAGAGGCGACGAGGCAAGTGGTGAGTGGGCAAGTGTCGGCCTTACAGCTCACGCTCTTCGAGGCCACGAGCGCCNTGTAGAGGCGACGAGGCAAGTGGTGAGTGGGCAAGTGTCGGCCTTACAGCTCACGCTCTTCGAGGCCACGAGCGCCTCACACATCATGTTGAATTACTGTTTTCTAACTTATTTAACTAGTTCAGGGACACTTATTTTGAAACTACACCAATGTAAAACCTGAACTTTTGCTAGTAATCATGACGTAATAAGAACAACATTATTTTTAAACTATGAGTTGGTTCTTGCTGTTTCTCAATTACCAGATAGCCCTTGGATAAAATATGGCTGCTAAATGTGAAGGTACTTGTAAAATGCAAACGTGCTGTAAAAAAAAATTTTGTTATTTCATTGAGAAAAAATGTGTGGTACATAAATGTAAAATTCAACATGGTGGATGAGACCGAAGTGTGCTACCTTTAAAAAATGCTAAACATGACAATCGTAGTTTGCAGGTTTTTATGGGGCCAATATAGAATAGGGGTAACAAAAAATAGGCAAACCTACACCACGGTTCTTGGCAACTTTCTTGAGTAAAATTTTAGCCACAGTTTATAGTACGATACACTGCGCATCATCTAAGCGTACAAAATTTTCGGCGTCAGAAATGGCTTAGAAATGCATCACCGTGCAATAACATTTGCTCAAAAAGCTGGCAAAAACTGTAATGTGGAATTAGCATTTATTTTTGTTTTTCTATATTGGCTTCCAAAATTCTGTACGATTGTTTGCAAAATCTGGGTGTGGGTATGTTGAGGACACGGCCGTGAGTTTAACGTGAATACGTCACCGTTAGTGTGTAATATTTTCTCTGGGGCGTGGGGATGAAATGAAAGTGACTGAGTTGACACTTAGCTTTTATGGCTTAAATCGACAGCCCTAAAAGATATTTCTCGTTTGAAAACAAAATCAACGCGCTAGCACATCGGAGTCTCTAGATACACTGGCCGGAAATGTTCTCCCTCACCCAAATATTGTCACTTGCCGCGGGCCCGCGCCGTTGTCGTACACCCGTTGGAACGTGACCACATTTATATTGATATTATAGAGTCGAAATAGACCACTCTTCAGAAGTTACATCGCCGTTACCGTCCTGGTACATCATCTGTGCGTCTGGTTTTAAAAATGCGTTCCCGTGAAAAAAAATACAAAAAAAATTCAGTGTGGGGACGACGTCAGCTTTCAGCATTTGAGCTTCGTGGACCGTGAGGCAGGTTGCAGATGACCGGACTCTTCCGCGGAGAGTCAACTCACCAGCACAGCTGCCACGGCAGTAGCTGAGGGTTGAGGTGTGTGGATTTATTAACAACTAGCAGGCTTCCCTCCTCCCCTGCGGGAGCAGCAACCCCCTTACCACTCGCCCAGTTATTAATTATTTTCGCGAAAGCACACCCCACCCTCTCCTGCAGCAGCTTCTCGCATAAGCAAACCCCCTTCATCCTGCCGCCCCTTCTGGATCTCCGTGGACCAGATTCTCAGGGGTTGTAGATGTGCGTAGGAGAGCGATGGTAAAGGAAGTTGGGCAGGGGGAGGGGGGTTCCCTTGCTTCCGGTAGGATTAAAATTTACAACTGGGGAGATGCTGC